>JADRCD010211595.1:5450-25940 GCA_019843815.1 Montemys delectorum | reverse complement strand
CTTGCATATATGACTATGTACCAGAGACATGCCTGGTGCCTAGGATCAGATAACCCAAATCTGGGGTTATGCATACTTGTGAGCCACCATGTTTATGGTGGGAATTGAACTCAGATCCTCTGAAGAATAGCCAGTGTTCTTAACTGCTGAGCCATCTCTCCAACCTCCATCTTTTAAAATGTTTCCTAAAAGAAAATTTTGTTTTGTTTTGTTTCAAGACAGTGTTTTACTACATAACTTTGTGTGCCTGAAACCTTCTATGTAGCCAGACTACTTAAACTTGCAGTGTCTTGCCTTAGAGTCTCAAATACTAGATTTGTAAGCATGAGCCACTGCCTGATGCTTTATATTTTCATATTGTTTTAGATGCTACTCAGATTTTAATACTTAGTATGTTCCCTTATTCTATAATGTTTTCTGTTTCCCATTTCATCTAATAGGTACAGTGGTTTTATCTTTGGCATTTTCAAGTGCGACCTTACTTTTGTAATCTTGCTACTCTGTGTTAATATGATGCTGCATGTCTAGGTCCATGGGAGCCTTGGGCTTCAGGCGGCTCTCAGGACATGTCTTACTATGTCTCTCTGTTGTTCTCTGTGTATTCTATTTCCTCCTTTTCATTATATGTGCTTATCTGCACATAGATATTTCTTTAGCCAGTTCTCTCTTTAGGTAACTTGAAATACTCCTTTTGTGTTAACATGGGGGAGAATATTCAGTATCTTAGAAATGTTTTTTTTTGTTGTTTTGATTTTTAAATGAAATATAAGATGATACTGAAGAAATTTTTGTGCTACTTTTCTAAGAAAAATACTTTAGTAGTTGGCTTTCTTTCTCTTTCCTTCTTCCTCTGTCCATCTTTTTTGAACTTGTTTTGTAGCCCAGATCGATGTTGAAGTCACAGGCGTCCTGCCTCAGCCTTTTGAGAGCTAGCAGTATAGGTTTGTTGAAAAAGTAATAACTTTAAAAATTAATGCAAAGTTTGTTCTCTGGTAGTTAACCATAGTATTCTAGATATTTTGGTGAAATTTTTGGTTCTTTGGGAGAATGTCTATATTCATAGCTAGGCTGGCTGGTGTTTTGTCAGATTAGTACAAGTTTGGGTTATACAAGAAGAAGGAGTCTTACATGTCAAAGTGCTTCCATAGGCAGGACTGTAGGACATTTTCTTGATTGATACTGATGGGTGTGGAAGGGCCTAGCTCATTGTGGGCAGTGCCACCCTTGGGCTGGTGGTCTTGGATGGTGTATTAAAAAAACAGGCTGAGCAAGCCATGAAACTCAAGTAAGTAGTGTTCTTCCATGGTCTCTGTTTCAGTTCTTGCCTCAGGTTTCTAGCCCTCCCTTCATGAAGTATTATGATCAGGATATAGTAGCTGAAATAATAAAGCCTTTTCTCCCCCAAGGTGCTTTTGGTCATGGTGTTTTATAATAGCAGTGGAGATTTAATAAAACAATAGCTATTGTAGAATAGAAATTTGACATGGTTTCATGAGTATATCTTATAGTGTATTGATGTTAGAATATAGTGAAGAAAGCTAATTATAAATTTAAAATTTGAATAGAAGTGGATGGTAAATTATTCTAAATTTATCTCCTTTTTAATTGTTATTGTCTTACAAAGTTATACTAGGAAACTTTTTTTTTCCCAGAGAGTACTTGGGTAAAATCCTCATAAGATATAATATTCCCTCTAGCCATCTCAGATACCAGTTTTCTTAAAATTGAGTTCTGAAAATATATTCTTGTGAAATTCAGGAAAAAAGGAAGATTCCTGTGTTTCCTAATGGATCTGCTCCAATGTCTATTGACCCTCCTAAGGAGGCTGATCATCATGCTGGGCCTGAACTGCAGAGGACTGGACGGTGGGTACAGATGTTACTTTGGGGAATTAGGCGTTGATTTAATAGAAAGGCACCAACAGTCTTTTTAACTCCTCAAGTATTTGTAACTTAATCTTGTACTTTTAGTTTTGTGTGGTTTTAAAAAATGCATTTTCTATAAGATAATATGACATTAAGGAAAATTTTCATCCATTTAAAACATTTTCAATAATATGTACATTTTAAAATAATGGAACATATACTCAAAATTATAGTATGTGGGTTTTTGGTGACCTCTACAGAAGGTTCTGAAAGGAAATATGTATCTTTTTCCAAGTTAAAGAATTATGAGATGAAAATGGAATTATATTGAATGATTTTTGTATATTGTGCAAGATTTAAAATTTATGTGGACATTACTTTTTGAAATACTGTAAATTTAGATGGACAAGCATGATTAGACCCTACTGTTAGCGTCTGGAAGCTTTATTAGAGAAATTAGAAAGTTAATTTTAAAGAATAGAAATGTAAAATGTGGTAACATCTGTTTAAATTACTTTGCAGTAGTTACTTGTGACGGCATGTCCATACTGTAGAGAAGTATGGCTCTTGGTGTTGCACAGGGTACTACTAGTCACTGTGGAGCCAAAGGACCTGGAGTGAAAGCTTTGTAAAATTGGAAAATCATATATACACACTGTTGACAGGAATAGCAACTAATATATTCAATGCAGACTTAAATTCATTATCATTGACTAGAGAAGTGTAAGAACCTTTATGAATGTAACAGAATAAGATTTTACCTTTATGCCAATAGTGCTGGTCTCCTATTAGCTGCAACCATTTCTTTCTATATTAGAGATATGGTTAGTTGCTGAGAAGTACCAGTACCTAAGATGGATCTCTTAAGCATCTGAGAGCCTTCTTTGCCACCTGCTAAACAGCCAGTTGTTTATTTGATGGTGGCGATTTATTTTCTACATTGTCATTGGCATCATCTTAATTTAAAACTGATTCTCTTTGCTATAGATTATAGAATCACTTCTACTTGTCAACATACCTTGATGGTTTATTTTAGTACTTAAAAAATTAGTGTGGTAAAGCTTAGAACATCCAAACCATCTACAGCTTAAATTTTATATTTATGCATATTCTTGTATTTAGTATATACATAATCACACATTTCCTGAGGCATAAGACTGTTCTGAATTTCCAGTTCAGCAGTATATATTTGGTACCTTCTGCATACCAGGCAGGATTCAGCTAAATTGAGGTATGGCATTGAACATGAAGACTCCCTATTTCCTAGGGTGTTTATATTTTATTGGAACATTTTCAGATTAAAAATATGGAAAAAGCTTAATTTTTTTAAAAAGTCGAAATGGCACAGCTTTGATGTTTTAATGTAAACACAGATTTTTATTCTTTCTAAAACCTCTTAGTCTTATTAATATATACACTATATAAATATTAATATACAGAAATAGCTTTTAAGGTTTTTCTTTTTTCCAGACAGAATTATTCATACAAATAAATAGTTAAAAGTCATAAAAGTAGTTATAGTCAACTTCAGTAGTAAAAGCATAGCATACTACATTCACACTAAGAACTAAGTAAGATATAATTGCCTTCTTTGTATTTCTGCCCATTGCCTTTCAGATCTGTATTACAGATAAAGAATAGAGTTACATTTGCACATTTACATGAAGGGCTAGTTAAGTTTTGCTTATTGTATGTTTACTTGTATATATGTGCATTCAAAGTTAAAATTACTCCTATAAAGTCATTTGCCTGCAGCCTTCCAGCATATAACCCATAATATAATATTATGTTTCCTTTAATTTAATGAGATATATCTTTCCTCTGACATCATTTCATTAGAGTCAATGAGCATATCTTCTATAAGTTATACTATGATTTAAATTTTTATTGACAAAACAGTAAGCACCTACAGTTTTATGTAGCCCATAGATTTAGTTTGAACTAGTTAGAATCCTCTAGTCTACAGCTTGACGAGTTTCATCTCACCTATTTAGGCTTTTTGGTGGTTTGATACTTGACATCAAAAGGAAAGCACCTTTTTTCTTGAGTGACTTCAAGGATGCATTAAGTCTGCAGTGCCTGGCCTCGATTCTTTTCCTATACTGTGCCTGTATGTCTCCTGTAATCACTTTTGGAGGGCTGCTTGGAGAAGCTACAGAAGGCAGAATAGTGAGTACAAAAGATTGGTAGTGGCCAGGCTCCCAGCTCCTCAGAGGCAAGTGTCTGTATGCATTTGTCTCACTATTCGTGCTTGTATTTGAAGAGTCTCCCCACAGCATTAACCTGTCCCCAAGCAGACTTCCCCCAAAGGTAATTGCTGTGGAAAACATGGGGAAGACATTTGAACAGGAGAAGATGCACAGTTGAGGTAAAAATAAATAAACAAAAAACCAAACAGTTTTATCCTACCTTGCTTGATGAAATGGCTATAAATTGAGTAAGACTTCCGTTGCCTTCTGGGGGATGTGTGGGTTGTGGGAGAGATGCTATGGGCGGGTCATGGTGGGAAATTTACCCATGGAAGTCCTCATCCTGTGTGTGTCCTGTTAGTTATCATATGGTCAGGGTTATGGCCACAGCTGGTGACTGAGCTGAGACCATTCAAAACAGCAGAATGTAGCTGTAGAGAGGGTGGGATTTTAAAGTTATATTTATTTTCATTTTGCTATTAAATCTGTCTGAAAGTTGCCAAAGCTTTTATTTGTAATTGAATATGGCCTCCCTTTTTTTTTTTCATGTGAATGTAGAATCCTGTTTGCTGTACATGCTGATACCATGCTAGGAACTGATTCTTCATAAAATCTTAAATGGCATATTATGGGAGGTGTAAATATATTTTAATGGCATATGGAAGACATGAGTTATAATTCCTGATTTCTAAAGTTTTTAATAATATTTACTATTTAAAGAAATTTTGTATTTTTAAAGATAAAAGGTTAAAAACAATAGCTAAACCTAAATGGCAATAGTTATTCAATTATAAAGGCATATCTTTTTTAGAACATGAGATTAAAACCTAAAAAGTAAAATTTCTAATTCTGAATTTATTTTTTGTTAGATTCCTTTTTACCTTTGCTTTTAATCATTGTTTCAAATATACATGTTTTAAATTCTTTTATATACTGTCAAAAATAGTGCTTGTAACTCTGCTGTGCCCTGTTGAAATGTGGCTTAGCTATTAGCTCTTGGAAATACTGCTGCTTGGCTCATGGACTGTCACTGCCTGTCTTCTACTTCTGCCGTTTGACACCATGTGTCTGAGATTGTGTTTGGTACTAGAGTAGGGAGAGAGACAAGTGTAGTGGGGTCAGCCTAACTGGAAAGATGGAAAATGGTAGCCTGTATTCGTTGGATTGTTGTAAGAAAGGAGAGCTGTGGAAATTGAAGTTATAGAAATGAAGAAAACAAGCATTTTACAGAGGAAACTATATGAATGTGAGGTGGTTTGTTTCCAGTGTCCATTATAGAAATGGCATTTTAGGGAACTCATTTTTAGAGGTTATATAGTAGCAGAAAAAAAGTATAAATATTGGACCACTCATATGTCCTTGAGGGTTGAAATTGAGGTTTGATTATAGGGAGAGAAGGAAAGGTAGAAAGTTAGCTGATTTATAGAATGGAAGAAGTAAATTGGCCCAGCAAATTAGACAGCCAGAGCCTTAGGATGAAGAGGATGGATATAAAGCAGTTCCACATTGGGGAACGGTAGCTTGGGGGTCTTAAGTGGCTGTGCTGTATGGTGGGTGGGGATAGTAAAGGCAGAGTTTCTGGTGGTGGTGTCTACATTTTTAACCCACAACTTGGGGAGGGGCCTCTAGGTTGTACTCACCTGCTTCAGTTGAGTTTTGTCATGCTCTTTTCAGTTTTTGCTTTCTTTTTCTGAATTTCATGGAGACATTTTCACTTTTAACTCAAACTCATCCTAATCTCAATTTTAAAATGTACATATTTTAGTAGAATTAAGGAGTTGGTGATGAGGACCCGTGTTTTGTAATAAAACCCATTTTGCTACTTTGTGATTTTGTTTTAGATGATGGTGTTAGAATTGATGGTGAGAATTGAACCATTTGTGTGATATGCCCTAAGTAACAGACAGGGTTTGAAGGTGCCGGTACAAATACTAGTAGAGTTATAATCACATCACTCTCACTTAAAAGTGACAGAGCTTAGACTGAAAACAAGTTGTCCCACAACTGCTCTCCAGGACCTAGCCCCGCAGGCTTCCAGGGCAGCCCTGTTCTTGCCTGCTGTTGTGCTGTCTTTCTTTCAGGACCTTTGTTTCTTACTACTTCTTGTCTTTCCTTTACCAATCCTGGGCTTTCTCATTTCTGGATAGCATATCCTAGTTGGCCTTGATGTTTGGGAATGGTAAATTCTTTTCCTTTTTCTCTGACCTTACCCTTTGTCTAGTGGCATAGTACATTGTCATTGCTTTACCATCTAACCTCATATTGCCAGGCTATAATGCCAATAGTGAAATCTAGTATTACTATACCTTACTCACTAAACTCCTCTGAGCTATTGTTCTGTTTTATCTCATTTTGATGGGCTTTAATGATAAAGTACCTATTTATTGTTTTAGTGAATTTTTTACACACCCCCTCATCTACCTTGTTTATGTTACCTATATCATTTTGAAGTAAATCAATTAAAGCTGTTATTCTAATTTTCAAAAAGTATATGGAAAGTTGCTTTTATAGAGAACAGTGAGAAGGGGTCACACATCTACCTTCTTTTTAATCACCATATTGAGTAATGTGCTTTTTATTTTCAGAATAAAAAAATACTTCATTCAGATAAAATAAGTAAAAATAACACATGCTTTTCTGCTTGCATAGGCTTACAAATAAAGCAGCACAGATGAAGCTGAAGCCCCATGTGTCTCCCTTTGCGCCTTGTGTCTTACTGTATCAAGTGTTGAATTAAGGATGATTGCCAAAAGTTCAATTAAATAGGCAAAATAAAGCAATTTTCTTGATGTACTTCATATATTTGTAATTTTCCATATACACGACTTAGTTTTAAAGTACAATACTGTGTTTGCTTTGATTTTGTAACTACTTGGCTGGTATCCATGTTTTCAGATATCTTATATGTGCTATAGTAGGTTAGAGATAATTTTTTGATGTGTTGCTTTTATTCATTTTCCCCTTAAACAGAGTGCAATAGAGTCTCTTTTTGGAGCATCATTAACTGGGATTGCCTATTCATTGTTTGCTGGGCAACCTCTAACAATACTGGGGAGCACAGGTCCAGTCTTAGTGTTTGAAAAAATTTTATTTAAATTCTGTAGGTAAGTAGAAATTCTCATCCCCTGTGTTTGTATACTTGTTAAATATGTATTTCATTGTACTATTTGTGAACAACATTTAGTTGTATTAACAATATGTGTATCTTCAGTGTCTTTGGGTTTTTTAATATAGCTGTCCTACCAAGGTTCCTACCACCATTCCACCCCAGTAATTTAAAGATGAAGAAAATAACATTGGCCATCAATGCTAATTTAGTGGATTGGAGTACTGATAAGCAAATCATTTGAGGAATAGTAAAAATCTTTAATGCTAGCAAAATTAAACCAGTAAGATGTTTATCTGAACTGTTTGTTAGGAGAAATTGTAGGTCTTACAGAAGAAGTTTACAGTGAAGTAGATCCTGAAAGCCAAGGGCTCAAAGCCATCAAATTGCAGGGTTACTGTCATGGCTAGGCTGTTGGATATCATGGGCATAATAGGTAATAGATTTTGAATTCAGCATTAACAATATTGTTTCCTATATGGCATGTGCACTTGAGTTTTTTATTCTGAAACAGTGTAGACATTTGAATATTTGATTGTTGTAACTCTCTTGTTCTGGTTCTCTGCTCACCGGTTGGTTAACCTGCTTATAATTTTGATGTGGCATGCTCCACTGACTAGTAATCATGAAATGACTTAAAGTATAGCCTTTTATATATAAAAATATAGCCTTGCTTACTTGAAAATAATTCTGTAGGCATAGTAGCGGCAAGATATTGGGGTAGTGGTGTCTTTGCCCTACTCACATATACAGATTCTTTATTTTCAGGGAAAGCCAGTCATGGTTGTTTTTAATCTGTCATTTATTCCTATAGCTGACTGCTAATGTGAGGTCTAATGGTTTTATCTCTTTATTGCCTAGCATATTTTCAATGTAAATCTTTAATAAAGTAACAATCTCCAGTTGAAGCAAAAGACACAGAGCTTCATCTAATCATTATTTGACAATTTGGTAATTGCGATTTTTAAAGGGATCCTGTGTTTGTGTTTTTACTGCTTGTTATGAAAAACTTTAGGGTGCAAATCTGTATGTACATGGTGATCATGTCTCCACTTATATTTCAAAACAGAGATTATCACCTTTCCTATCTATCATTAAGAACCAGTATTGGTCTGTGGACTTCTTTCTTGTGCATTGTATTGGTCGCAACAGATGCAAGCAGCCTTGTTTGTTACATTACTCGGTTCACAGAAGAAGCTTTTGCGGCTCTCATTTGCATCATATTCATCTATGAAGCTTTGGAGAAACTCTTTCATTTAGGAGAAATATATGCATTTAATATGCACAACAACTTGGATGAATTGACAAGTTACACGTAAGTGCTTCTATTTCATCCTTATTGTACTGGCTAGTTTTGTGTGCCAACTTGACACAGGCTGGAGTTATCACAGAGAAGGGAGCTTCAGTTGGGGAAGTGCCTCCATGAGATCCAGCTGTGGGGCATTTTCTCAATTAGTGATCAAGGGGGTAGAGCCCCTTGTGGGTGGTGCCATCCCTGGGCTGGAAGTCTTGGGTTCTATAAGAGAGCAGGCTGAGCAAGCCAGGGAAAGCAAGCCAGTAAGGAACATCTCTCCATGGCCTCTGCGTCAGCTCCTGCTTCCTGACCTGCTTGAGTTCCAGTCCTGACTTCCTCTGGTAATCAACAGCAATGTGGAAGTAAGCTAAATAAACCCTTTCTTCCCCAACTTGCTTCTTGGTCATGATGTTTGTGCAGGAATAGAAACCCTGACTAAGATACTTATGTTAAAATATTTTCTTTTCTAAGATACCAGAGCATAAGAAAGGTGGATTTTTTTTTTTAAAAGAGTTGAGCATAGTGGTATACACTTTTAATTTTTTTTGGGGGGGGGGTGGTTTCAAGACAGGGTTTCTCTGTATAGCCCTGGCTGTCCTGGAACTCAGAAATCTGCCTGCCTCTTCCTCCCAAGTGCTAAGATTAAAGGCGTGCGCCAGCACCACCTGGCTACTTTTAAATTTTTAATTCCAGTACTCAGGAGACTGAGGCAAGAGAAAGTACCATAAGCTAAAGGTCTACCTGAGCTACATTACATAGCAAAAAGAAAGAAAATGGAATTTTTGCAATGTAGTATTCATTGTATTTAGCTGTATCTGGTAATTGAAATATTTATTTCAGATGAAATTTTGCTAAAACATTCATGAGTAAAATTATAGTTGATGAAGTTTCTTTACTTTTGTTTATTAATGTAACTAACAACTTTATATAATCTGGAGTTACCTGGGAAAAGAGTCTTGATATGATATTGTGTAGATCAGGTTGGCCTTATGGGCATGTCTGTAGAAGACTATCTTGATTACATTGAGGTAGGACGACCTCACCAACTAAGGAGTAGCACCATTCCCTATGCAGGGGATCGTGGAAGTGAGTATATATGCTTCTTGACTATGGATGCAACATACCTAGCTTCTTCGAGCTGCTGGCATAATGACTTCCCCTTAGTGGCACACCTGGAACTATGAGCTAAAATAAACCCTTTCTCCCCATGCTGTTTTTGTCATGGTATACGAAATGAAACTAATACAACTGAAGTGTATGGTCTTCCATTGGAGTTGGGTTGGCAAATTTAGATGTTATTAATCAGGGTTTTCTAAAGGAACAGAGCTGATAGAATGAAAAAATGTATGTGTCGGGGTGAGGGGAATGGGAATGATTTACTGGTTTGGTTTATAGGATCCGTTCTGCAACAGAGAGGCTGAGAATCTATAGTTGTTCTATCTGAGAGGCTGGCTGTCTCTTCAGTCCTGGGTGGGTGCTGGAGTTCTGGAGAATTTTTGGAGGGCTGCTGAACTTTATTGTATCTTGGAATCCAAAAGATTCTAAAATCAGGACCACCTCAGAGACAGTGGAGTGCAGGCAAGCAGGCAGAAAGCAAAGCTTTCCTTTTTCATGTCCCTTTATCTCAGCTGCCACCAGAAGGTGCTGCCCATATTTAGAATGAGTCTTCTTGCCTCACATAATCTGTTCTAGTGAAGACTAGAGTGTCCAGCAGCTTATGTTTTAGTTGAATCCAAATGTAGTCAAGTTAACAACCAGATTAACCATCACAATTGGCAGTCTATGTTCTATGTATTTTCCTGTATTCTTTAATCACTGTTAGATATATGGAAGGATGTAGTGTATATTTTTTGTACTCAAGTACTCCTCACATTTTATATTATTATGTTGTTAATTTATAGAATGTTCAACAAATATTCATCCTTACATACAGTATACTGCTATCAAGAAAGGTATTTCATTAGTACTTTTTTGTGTCACTGGAGATGGAACTCAGAGCCTCATCACCAAACAACTCCAGCCTTTCTTTTGATTATTTTTAAAAGATAAGATCTCACTATATATTCCTGGCTGATCTTGATCTAGCTACATAGACCTGGTTGGACTCGAACTCTGCCTTGAATGTGCTATTCAATTCATTTTGTTTTTGCTTTCTTGGGGGGTGGAATTTTTATACATGAGTACTGTATTAACAACATTTCTACCCAACCCTTTTGTCCTCTAACTCTTCCCATGTCTATCTCTTATTAACTACTATTTTTATATACACATATATATGTATATATGTATATACGTGTGTGTGTGTATATATATATATATATATACATATATACACCAATCATACATACTGACACACATGTGTATATAAATATAACCTGCTGACTCCAGTTAATACTGATCAAATATATGTGTGTTTAGGTCTGACCATTTGTATAACCTATCAGGGGATTTGTCACTGTCAGACTGAGTCTCCCTCTCTTTACTGCCATTAGTTGTCTGTAGCTCTTCTTCTAGAGGTAGGGTCTTGTGAGATTGCATTCATCCCCAATCTCTACCAGTGTCACTGTGTAGGTCTTGACTCTATTACCTGTGTGGGTCTTTGCTGTCTTATATAGAAGTTATGATGTTCTGGCCCTCTGGCTTTTATAGTCTTTCTCCTCTCTCTTTTGAAATATTCTCTGAGCTGTTGGTGTGCAGGTTGTGTTGTAGATATATCAATTGAGGATAGACACCTCACAGTCATTTGTTTTTTGCATTTAATCTCTTGTGGTTCTTAGTAATGAGCTCTGCTGCAAAAAGAAACTTCTTTGATGAAGGTGGAAATAACATGTAATTGGATATAAGACTTTCTAGAATGTAACTAAGAATTGTGCTGGTTTAGGAAAGTGGCAGTAACTTTGCCTCTCAAGTTCATGACCTCATCAGCTGAAGGTTGGTGGCTAGGTTTATAGTTCTTGACATAAATCCCTTCTGATTGAATGGGAAATGAGAATTTTAAACTTTAAAATAAAAGAAGATTTTGAAAGTCATATGTAGTAGTTATGAAGAGTTGCAGATATTGGGGTTGGGGAGGTAGCTCAGTGGCTAAGAGCACTGGCTGCTCTTCTAGAGGACCTTGGTTCAATTCCCAGCACCCACATAGCAGCTTCTAATTGTCTGTAATTCTAGTTCCAGTGGATCTAATACCCTTACACAGACATATATACAGGTAAACATCAAAGCACATAAAATAAAACTAAAACAGTTTCTAAAAGTTGGAGATCCATAAAATTAAAGTCAAATGCTGTTGAAGTCATCTCTGCCTAGGATGCCCTCTTTTCTAACAATTGTGTGTGATGAATATGTAGCACTCCACTCAATTGACTTGCAAGGAGAAATGTAAGCATGAGAATACAAAAGTGTACTGGAGAGATGGTTTGGTGAGTGGACTGTGCTTGCTGCCAAAACTGACACCGGAGTCCATTCTCTAGGACCCACATGATGGAAGGAGAGAACTGATTCCTAAAAGTTGTCATCATTTAACTTTTACCTAAGTGTGGTGGTGTGCCTTCTTTTCCCACAATAAATAACATTCAAAACATTGGGGTGGGGCAGTCTGGGTATGGTGGCTCATGTCATCTGTAAACCTAGCATTTAAGAGTCAAGAAGATCAGGAACTCAAAGCCAGGCTCCAGTAAGTTTGATTGCAGGGCAAGTTACAAAAGTCAAGCAAACTCAAAATAAACAAAAACAAAAGACAAATAGGCCATCTTTCTTGGCCCTAAGCCACAGATCCTTTCCTCTTCCCTCAGTCCTTTTTTATACCTTTGTTACCTTCTTTGCACAGTCTTAGCCTTGGGCAAAGTAAGAAGGGGTCTGAAAATTATTACATGAACACTCCCGTACTTGAAAACAGTAGACACTTTGATGCCTAGTCTCACATGTAATGTTTTGTGCTTGGTATTTTGGCATTTACAAAGTAGTAGCTGAGTTAGTTATGGACTGCTTTTTGATTTTAATCATCTCCTATCACATCTGAATATAAAACTAATTTATTTGTAGAAGAGTGAGTATTACTGGCTAAGAATGTGGGTAGTGAGAGCCTATCATGCCTAAGGCTCTGGGTTCCATCCCTAGCAGCACAAGGGGGAAAATGGTTTCTTATCTTTTGTTCAGATTGCCTAATTAGCAAAGGATGACTTTAAACTCTTACTCCTCCTGCCTGTACCTCCAGGGTGCTGGGACTGTAGTGTGTGCTGGGATTGTGGTGTGTGCTAAGCATGAGTTTAAGATCAAAGACAGTCAGCAGTAGTACAGCAGTGGTGCTGTGGGTTTGTTGGAATGTGTGTGTATTGTTGGAGCATAAAGAGACCAAAGTTCACCCTACTCTGCAGAGCTGGTTCCAGGACAGGCAAGGTACACAAAGAAAACCCTGTTTTGAACTTGCAAGCAGTGTAGAGCTGTGGAGGCAGGCCAAGGAGATAAGATTGGGGTAAAAGTCTTACTGTAAAGGCAGTGTCTTTTTTATCCTTCCCAAATGTTATGTCCAATCATTGTTATTAAGTAAATTTGTCATTGACAGACTTTTTTTCCTCCTTTTTTCTCTTTCTGCCTCTACTGCAGAAGACAAGGTCTTTCTGTATAACTTGATTTGGAGTACCCTGTAACACACCACCATGGCTTCAGACTTGGAGTACCCTGCTCCTGCTTTCTATTTCATCTCCTATTCTGTATGTTTGCTACATGGACGGAATGCTGAGATGTTTACCACCCTGTGCAAATGATTTAGAAAAAAATAGAAATTAAGTGTAGGATCCTTAAAAATTTATTCTGTTTATTTTTCAGATGTGTATGTGCTGAGCCATCTAACCCTAGCAACGAAACTCTAGAACTGTGGAAAGGAAAAAATGTGACAGCATACAGTATTTCCTGGGAAAACCTTACTGTTTCTGTAAGTATATTAGAGATTGAGAAATCTCTTAGGTCCACGGGAATCTGGCTTTTACCTCTGCCTGTTTTGTTTTAGAGGTGGTCTCACACAGTAGCCTGTACTGGCCTAGAGTTTATAGCAGTCTTCCTGTCTCAGCCTCTCCTCTGCTAAGATTCAAAATCTGAGCCCCTATGTCCAGCTTTTCTCACCTTTTCTGATTATACTTTTCTTCTTGATAATGAATATGTAGATTGTTTTCAAAATATGTTGATCTGTTATTTCAATTGTTATTTTTAATTTATCTGCATGTGTGAGTGTGTGGGTGTGAGTGCAGGTACTCACAAAGGCTGAAAACGTATAAGATCCCTCTCAGCTGGAATTTCAGGCAGTTGTAAGCACCCAATGTGGTTCTCCGGATCTTGTACCTGTGAGCCATTTTTGCAGCCTCTGTTGTATTTGTTTTTTTAAGTGATGTGTCAGGCCTCAGACCAGTGTTCTCAGCCTTCCTAATGCTGCAACCCTTTAGTACAGTTGCTGACCGCTAGCCACAAAATTATTTCATTGCTACTTCAAACTCTAATTTTGCTACTGTCATGAATCATAGTGTAATATCTGATGTATGACCCCGGTGAGAGTCTTAACCTACAGGTTGAGAACTGCTGCCTTATACCCAGGGCTGCACATGTGCTAGGCAAGTGCTTTGCTACTGAGCTATAGCACCAGACCAGAATGTTGTGTTTTCACTAATTTTTTTTTTTGTATTTTTCAAGACACTAAAATTTTAATAACCACTTTGCTACTCACAAAAGGCCATGTTTTAATCAAATCAGAGCTAAATTGATTGTCTTTTATTCCTGCTTTTTCTAGGGAGTGGGTGATGGGTTAAGTCTCATTTATTCTAGGTTGGCATCAAATTATAAATAGCTGAGACTCACCTTGAATTCCTTGTCCTGCTACACTTTGAGAGAGATAAGGATTACAGGTGTTTGCCACCATTCTCAGCTCCGGCTGTCTTTTACGACAGTGCTTTATCCACGCTGCACTCAGCATCTGGAGAGACCATTCTCAGCTCCGGTTGTCTTTTTTTTTAATCTTTTTTTTTAAGATTTATTATTTTTATTTATTTTATGTGTATGAGTACATTGTAGCTGTATAGATGGCCATGAGCCATCATGTGTGTGGCTGCTGTTGATCTCAGGACCTCTGCCGGCCCGCTCGCTCCAGCGTGATTTACTGCAGCTGTCTTCGGACGCACCAGAAGAGGGCGTCCGATCTCATTATGGGTGGTTGTGAGCCACCATGTGGTTGCTGGGATCCGAACTCAGTACCTTCGGAAGAGCAGTCAGTGCTCTTACCCGCTGAGCCATCTCGCCAGCCCCCTCCGGTTGTCTTTTACGACAGTGCTTTATCCATGCTGCACTCAGCATCTGGAGAGACCATTCTCAGCTCCAGTTGTCTTATCCACGCTGCACTCAGCATCTGGAGAGGCTGCAGTAGTGATTTTCTGTCTGATGCTTGTATTTAAACCATCTATTTGAGCATTGCAGTAGTGGCCTACAAGGGTGTAGAGGAAACATTTCAGAGTTAGCACTCATCATGAGCCTTCTCTAAATGGAACATGCAGTAGAAAGAAAGGAGAAAGTTGGTGAAATGTTCTTTGAATGATTTTGATAGGGATATTATAATATCTCTAATTGATGATGTGGTATATTTAGCCTAACAGAAGCTCTCTAGGTAAAGCATGAAATTGACATCTTAGATTCAACCATGTTCATGAGCACTCTTGGATACTTGATAATCTCCCTCTTCTTCCCTCTCTTTCCCATTCAGGAGTGTAAGACCTTCCATGGTATGTTTGTGGGATCAGCCTGTGGGCCTCATGGGCCTTATGTTCCTGATGTGCTCTTCTGGTGTGTCGTCTTGTTTTTCACGACGTTCTTTCTGTCTTCATTCCTCAAGCAGTTTAAGACCAAGCGATACTTTCCTACCAAGGTAACTGGATTGAATTTTGGTAATACTTATATTTTCATTTACTTGATTTATTTCAAAGCAAGAATTTATTATTTAAAGTTAGTACTTTATGCTAAATAGCTAAAAGAAATTCCTTTTAGTAAAAAATAATACTGGCCAGGCATGTTGTCACATGCCTTTAATCTTATTACTTGGGAGGCAGACACAGACGGATCTCTGAGTTTTGTGGCCATCCTGGTCTACAGAGCTAGTTCCAGGACAAAGAAACCCTGTCATTCATATATATATATATATATATGTATGTATGTATATATAATATCTGAGCACATAGGAGGCAGATAATAGTACTGTGAGAAAGTGGAAGGTAGTTGTGATGCTGTGACTTGTTTCTTAGGTTTTGAGGAAGAGATGGACATAGGCTTATATATCATTGGTAATTAATAAAAGTCTTATCCATGTATTAGTGTCATATTTTATGAGAAAGATTGAATTATATAGAAAGGATAGGCAGTAATCCTACATCTATATCATTGTAACCCCTCTACTATAGGTGCGATCAACAATCAGTGACTTTGCTGTATTTCTCACAATAGTAATAATGGTTGCAGTTGACTATCTTGTAGGAATTCCATCTCCTAAACTTCATGTTCCTGAAAAGTTCGAGGTAAGTATTAAAACAAGTCGCTATTTGGTTTTAAATACCAACCTAGCTAGTGAGGAAAGGACTTGAACCCAGGACCTTGTTCTTATTAGACAAGAGCTCTTATGAACTGCACTCTTCAGTTTTCCTTTTGCATTGACAAATATAAATTTAAATTTTAGTATCTCTTGTCCTTCAGAGTACAAAATCCTCTAATTCATATCTACTGTGTTTTTTCTAAAAATCAGTTTCATGTTGCATCATTGAAATGTGTTTGAATCTGATAAGGTGCCAGATTTTTGTCAATAGTTGTTTGAGCCAATTCTGACTCATGGTACCTTGCCATGACCTGGCTTCCAGAATCTAACACAAGGTACTTTAGGAGTTGATAACAGACAGATTTATTTCACCGTAGGTAGTGTACATGAGGCCGTGTTAAAGTGTCATTCTAGTTTACTTATCTGACTCTGCATGCCAAACCTTGTCAAAACACGTTCTCTAAGATGGGCACTGTGGTGCATGTCTATAATTCTAAACTGAGGAAGTTGAAGCAGGAGACTTGTGAGTTCGAGTCTGGTGTGGACTAAATAGTTAGTTCCAGGCTGAAGACTGCGCAGCACCACCTTGTCTTTTTATAATAAACAAATTTAAACAAACAAACAAAACCGAAAGTTCATCTCCCAAATTGTCTTTGTAAACCTCTGTTTATAATTCTTTAGCAGTTGGGCTTGTCCAGGTGGTCTGGTCAGTAGGCCTTACACTTTTCATGTATTTAGTCATCTAGTGGCTTTGTTGGGGGCAGGCTAGCTTCATTTACCGATGCCGAGTGAAACATTTGGAGTGTCAGTCTTTGTCTTCCCCGCTTCTATTTTGTGTCTTCCCTGAAAGGAACTGTATTCATCAGCACAGTTATCATCTTAGGACTTGGAGAGGTTAAGAAGAAACTTCAAGTTTAAATCCAGAATTAAAAACCATATGTGTCATTTTGGTCTTAATTTGTATATGTCTTAATTAGATTTCTTTGCTGAGAAGAGGCACCATGACCATGGCGAGTCTTAAAAAGGAAAACATTTATTTGGGGCTGGCATACAGTTGAGAGGTTTTTAGTCCATTATTGTCATGATGAGGACATGCCAACAGACATAGTGCTAGAGGAGTTGAGAATTCTACATCTTGGTCTTCAGGTGGCAAGGAGAGACTGGGTGCCTCACTGGTTGTGTAGCTTGAGCATAGGAGATCTCAAAGCCTGCTCCCATAGTGACACGTTTCCTCCCACAAGGCCACATATCCTAATAGTACCATTCCCTTTGGGCCAAGCATTCAAACACATGGGTCTCTGGGCCATTTCTATTCAAATCACCACCACAGTGTATTAAGTTACAAGATTGTCGTGAATTGAAGAAGAGGGAATAGATGCCACTGTAGATAAAGATTGGGCAAGTCCTATGACAAGGGCATACTTGTAGACACAGGATGAATTTCTTCTGTTTTCGTGAATAATTTACCACACATCCCAATCCAGCCTCTTTTTTGTCTCTTGTTATTTTATGGAATAGATCCACTAATGTACTGTGGGAATTTAATACAATAAAGAAATGAAACCTTTTTTCTTATTTTTAAACTTTAATAGCCTACTGATCCAAGTAGGGGCTGGATCATAAGCCCTTTGGGGGATAACCCTTGGTGGACCTTACTAATTGCAGCAGTTCCAGCTCTCCTTTGTACCATTCTCATCTTTATGGATCAGCAGATCACCGCTGTGATCATCAACAGAAAAGAACACAAACTCAAGGTAATTCTAATTCTGAATGCCTTCATTAAGGGCCTACCGTACTTTCCATAATAGTTTTCCTTTATAATTAATTCAGAATTTTAATTTGAAGGAACGATCTAGACTTATGAGTGTTCATTTTCTTCTTCAGAAAGGAGCTGGCTATCACCTTGACTTGCTCATGGTTGGTGTCATGTTGGGAGTCTGCTCTATCATGGGCCTGCCGTGGTTTGTGGCTGCAACAGTGTTGTCTATAAGTCATGTTAACAGCTTAAAAGTAGAGTCTGAATGTTCTGCTCCAGGAGAACAGCCCAAGTTTTTGGGGATTCGTGAACAGCGGGTTACAGGACTGATGATTTTTATCCTGATGGGCCTCTCTGTGTTCATGACTTCAGTATTAAAGGTAAACCCCTTGTGGCAGTGTTCAACAATCTTACTTAACACTTATACTTAGTTGTAAAAAAATAAAACATTGAAATACATGTGAATATATAAGATCAGCTTTTTTTCCCTGTAATTTAAAATCCATAGAAGTTTAAAAATACCATTTGGCAGTGTTTTTTGTGCGAGTTTATAAATTATAGCCTATCATCCATTAGTTACAGTCTGCAATTGGCAGAAGTTAATCAACAGGTGGTTAGACCATAGTACTGAAATTGATCAAACAATATGTAAGAAAGTTGGTTTCTTTAAAGTACTGTTAATGAACTTAATATGTTCTTTATACATAATGTGTTTCTTGATATAGCACATTAAGTGAAAGTAGGAATAAACACTAGAAACAAAATAAAACAAAAACAAGACTACCAATGACGCATATAAGAAATTTTGTTAATCACATTGTTCTTATTTCCACATTTTGCAGATGTATATCCTACAAAAAGTAGTGGTTAAAAAAACCAATCTTGTAGCAAAGTATCTAGTCTGAAAGTTTTTACTTATCATGTACAAATCCAGTTCCATATTTGTTTTTGCTGTTTTATTTTTGTTTTAAAGAAAATGGTTGAATAAAAGGTTACACCATTTCTAAAGTTAAAGAGACCTGTGTGTATTAACTTTAAAGGATATTCGTTATTGTTGGAATTCCTTGTGTTCATTTTATGGACTCCTTGTCAGCCTCTTTAAATACCAAGTGTCTATGGACTACTTACAGTGCCTTAGGCACATGAAGGAGCAATAAATGGGTACAGTGTTGTTTTCATGTAGGAACTCCACAGCCTGCCAATGAACTTGATAGGTAAACTGACATAGCAATGCTGTATAGTTCTGATTGTATTTTAAAGGAACTTGGAGACAAGAGAAGTATTTTATGTATTCTTTTAGGGGTGATGGCCCATTGAAGCTCTTTTAAAATTTCCCCTTACATCTTTTCTAATGAATTTTATGTTGCATACAAAATAAAACTCAACTCAAACATGAAGAGAACTCTAAAATAAAACTCAGGCTCCATATTGACTTTTCACTTTTCAAAAACAATTCTTCACAGACAGTTCTTTCAACTTAGTGATTTAAATTAAGAAAAAAGTGTGTGTGTGTGTGTGTGTGTGTGTGTGTGTGTGTGTGTGTGTGTTCCTGTGTACACATGTACAATACTGGGAATATGAAGGTCAGAGAACAATTTTTAAGAATCAGTTTCTGTCCTTCTGTAATGGGCTTCAGAGACAACCCTAAAGTTTGTCTGGCTTCCATAGCAGGGCTTTGACTTACAGATCCATTGGTTGGTCCTGAATTCTGTTATTTACTCTGGTAGTGTTGGGTATGGAGGCTCATGTCTATAGTCCTAGCACTTGGGCAAGTGTAGGGTGCAGATGGGACTAAGTCAGAATTATAAGTTAGAGCCAGCCTGGACTACATAGTGAGTTCCAGGCTATTCATGCTTAGTATGAGACCCTGCCTTGAAGTAAAAGGGCAGGCAAGATGGATGAGTCAGTAAGGGCACTTGCTGATGCCAGATTTGACAAGATTACTTTCATGCCCAGAATGTACATAGTGGAAGGAGATCTGATTACTGGAAGTTTTCCTTTGATCTGCACATACACATCAAGACGTGCATGTGCGTGTGTGTAGGCACGTACGTGCACACACACACACACACACACACACTAAGGAAGGAAGAAAGGAAGGAAGTTAGTTCTTCTGGTAGTTATCATCATTGTAACCCTAAGTATTGTTTTAATTATATTTTTACACTGATGTTTCCTAGAACACAGATTTTCAAAGTGTGCTCCAAGGGCATTTTGGAGTCCCTGACATACTGTCAGGGTTCCACCAGGGCCTTCCACTCTAAGGGCTACATATCTGTGAAAGGCAGCTATTTCATGTATTTAATTCAAAAGAGGCTAGTGCAGCATATTGTCATACACTAAGTACAGGCACAAATTGAAGACTCTCTTTGTCTCCTGCTAAGCAGCACTAAAGAGAATTACAAAATATAAAACAGTGCTATTCTATAATTACACTTTGTTTAGAAACTGTAGATTTTCATAAAATTGTGTTCCTGAGCTTATCTCAGTTGTAAAAGTGCTTGTTGTGCAGGTATAAATCATGAGTTCAGATCCCCAGCACCCATGAGTAAAGAGCCTGACATCCTACCACCCTGGAAGTGAGACACAGATACCCTCTGAGATGGTTGGCCAGCCAGTTTGCCTAATTGATAAGCTCTGGATGTGGTATGGACCCTGTCTCTAGATGATGATATTGATGATGATGATGATGATGATGATGATGATGATGATGATGATGATG
>JADRCD010211593.1:20453-69766 GCA_019843815.1 Montemys delectorum | reverse complement strand
GTGTAATATTGTGGAGTGAATTTCATTTCAACATTAATGCACACTTTAAAATATTATTCTTTAAAAAGTTGTTGGTGGCTTGGGGTACAGGAGAAAGGTAGAGTTCTCGTCTCCCATCCACAGACTAGACACAGAACTTTAACTGCAAGACAAAGCTTGCTCCTTGTTTCTACAATGCTTGCATTAATCTTTTAATGAAACATACACTTTCAAAATCATACATGCATAATATCTAATGAGCCTAATATATGAAGAATATACAGTAAAATGTAACAGAATACATTGATTTCCATCAGCCAACTAATCCCAAGAAAGCCATTCCTAAATATATTCTTATACACACTGGCAGCTCCAAACTAATTCCCTAAAATCATATGACACAAATTAATAATTTTCACTTGATTCCTGAATTAATGCCTGGGTCAACCCATTATTGAGTTCTGCTGAGATATCTAAGCATGTATTAAGAAGAGTTGTGTACTTTACAGATAATTTTAAAGAGAAGAGATCTGGAGAAGAATTTGGGCATATTTTAACATTTTGCTGGTCCTTTCATTAACTGACAATTTTTTTTAACACATTTCATTAAAAATCCTGTAGTCTGCAGGCACATGCACACACCAACTTGCACACACACTTGTACACACATTCACATGCACACATGAACATACACACACACATGCACACACACACACACACACACACACACATACATTTACACAAATTTGGGTACTATAAGTGAGCACAATGACTGTAAAGACACATGACAAAGAAGAACTCGAGCCATGGGTTTTGAAATGACGGTTAACCACATGAACTCTTATCCATAAGGCACGGACTCTAGTTTTAGTAGAAGGAAAAAAAATTGGATAGTTTTGGCAAAATGTAAAGGAAATACGTGATGAATTCTATAATGATGATATTTAGCAGGAATTTGATACAGAGCTATTAATAATTTAACAAAGTGGTTCCAACTAAAATGTCCATGAATAATAGCTCGTTTTCCAGAACCCATTGTACAACTTAATGTTTGTGACTTCGTGCCAAATATACCTTTATGAGGTTAGCTCTTCTTGTCTGTGCATTGCTTTATGTAAAGAAACTTTTCAAATTTTTAAATTAATGTGATATTTTTAATAATTTGTAAGTGAAGCAGATTGACAACTCCAGCAGGCATCTACTAGGTTTAATATATGAAGACTATATTGAATGTTATATTGAGTATACTGGACACTAGTGCCCCTTAGGCTAATATTGATGAAGTCATTGACAACTTTGCATTATTGTTTAAATAGAAATGTAATATTACTATTAAACACTGTAATTTATAAGAATGTAGTCTTTTTCTAAAAATAAAATAATAATAGTAGTAGTAGTAGTACTTTTTTCTTAAATTGTTTTTTTTCCTTTTTGTGTTCAGCATTTTTACACACTCATAATTTTCTGTTTTATAATTAGGTTATTAGGAATCGTGTCCGCCAGGTCAGGATAGGGAAAGCCTGTGCTTTGCATCTTAATCTCCAAACATACCTGGTCACCAGAGACTTATTAAAAAATTTTAAAACCTTTTGTAGATATCATGAATCCCTGAGCAATGTTTTCTCATATTGGCTCTCAGTTTCCTACTGATAAGTAGTTAACCACAAGGGTATATTGAGAGCAGAACCTCTGACACCTTTCTCCCACCTGACACAAGGGAATCGAGGAGATTCGTGGAATCCCCAGCTTCCAAGTTACACTCATCTAATACTTAGCCTCTGCCACATGCCCTCTGCTGTAGAAAACATGTTGTCACCTTGAATTACCCAGGACACATGGGGAGCCCTGGCTTGGAGGTGAGGCATAGGAAGCTTTGGTTTTCTTGCCCCAAACCACCAGGAGGGAAATTTTTTCATGCTGAGACAAAAAAGGATGGGAAAGGAGGAAACTTGTGTAAGTTGCACAGAGCTTCGTAGTTGGTGCTGACATCCATCTCAGAATGAAAATATTCCTGACGGATCATGTCTTCTTCAGCCATACACTTCGGAAAGTTTAATAATCCAGTTTCTGAAAATATTTTTGCCCACTAGTTACAGTTGAGTCCCCAGGAACAGTGACTGTGTCCTTCCCGTGCATGAGCTTCCTTCTATCCAGTGTGCCTGCAAGCCAGCCTTGCCTCTGTCAGCATGCACGCCATTTGAATACCGTGAGGCAAAGAACACAGAAGAGCTTTTCTCTTGTGAGAAGGCTTATTTATCTTTGTCTTCTGATGCCTTAACTCATGAGTTAGAGCTTTGAAGGGCTAGAGTCACACAAACCTCTTAGAACACACACAATGTATTAAATACCAGTTGTAGAATTACCACAGAAACTAAGCAAACTGCATTACTTGAACTGATGTCACAGAAAATACAGAAAATGGATGAATATGTATAACTAGATGGATAGAACTATGCCTTTCTCTCTCCCTGCACACACATATGCTGAGAATATATATGGATGTGTGAATACATATATATATGTTGGACAGTCCCAAGACTTTGTTGTGAAGACCCCATGGGAGGAAAATGTCCTTTTCACTGCTGGCCCAGTACAGTGACTAAGACTTTCCACACTGGACTGCAGTCCAGAGCTTGAGAGTAGCATTGAGAACTGAGCTGAGTACAAGGTTCTTCAGAGATCAGGGCCCTAATGCAACTGACAACCATACAGACCTTTTGGTCTCTAGCTAGTCTGCCTCTACCAAGGCAGATATCTCATAAACAACCAAACCTCGCATCTTCATGTGCTGTGCATTAGCTCCCTTGAGAGTTCTTCCTCATCTCCTCCACTCTACATAGAGAACCTGTGTATAAAACTATACTGGGTTTAATAATTATTCACATACTTAGGGATACTACCTATATCTTGCACACTTAAGTTCAGGAAACCAGATTATTTAACATCCACTTAACCCTTGGGTTAGTGCTTACCTAGCATATTGCTGCACAAGGGAGTGAGGGAAAGGCAAATGAATGGATAAACGAAAACAGTAGCAAGCATCTCTACTTTCTTATCTTTGTACGTTAAGTTCAATTTAAAGATGCCAGTGCTTTAAATACTGCATCAGAAAACCTTATGTTAATCATCCAAGTAAATTTATACTTAAATTAATTTTTTAAAATCATGATTAAAACAATAACACTTACACATACCTGTTCAAGTTACAGAATGTCACAGCTGGGAACTCAATTTTTTCCACATACTGAACTTCTATAGATGTTGTCGTTGGCCACGTGAAGTAATTGACCAAACGACTGTAGATTTGCCACACCAAGAGTGAGACAGAGCCCAGCACCACAGACAGCCAGATCACCTTTCGAAACTTGTTCTGGTTCTGGGCAATATTATGTATCCCATGAAAGGAAGTGGAGATGGCAAAGTCTTGATCGAACTTCTTCCGGTCAGCTGGAGATGGCAGTGGTCTCTTTGAAAGGTAAAGCTTTATCTTTCCTAAGAAGCCTAGTGTCCACAAAATAGAAGCAAATAAACAAAAACATGTAAATGAGTTAGAAAAGCTTAAAGCGATTCATAAAATCTACAAGTCAAAAGTGACTATACCGGTTACCTTTCTAATACGCAAATCGTAATGGGCCCAGAATCATTTTGTAGTAGATGGATTATTCAGAAATCAGTAAAAGCACCAACTAGGTGAATCTACTGCTCTTAAGCTAATGCCATCTAAAAACAGCTCTGGTTAGGAAAGAGATATTAGTAGCAGAAGCTTATCTGTGTGTGTCGTTAAATCCAACTTTGAATGAGTTGCTTGTGACAGTTCACAACTTTTAAAAACAGTCCTAGCTTTCAATTAGCCTTTCTCCTCAAGGAACCACACAGTTCCTTGAGTTGGCTTAGGCTTATTCTCCCAAGAGTTCTAAGTGAAGCAGTTCTGTAGCTAATCCTTGTCTCTATGCTGTAACTTCTGGTGTTGGTTGTGTGCTTTTTTTTGTTTGTTTGTTTTTTTGTTTGTTTTTTGTTTTTTTGGGTTTTTTTTTTTTTTTGAGACAGGGTTTCTCTGTGTAGCCATGGCTGTCCTGTAACTCACTCTGTAGACCAGGCTAGCCTCGAACTTAGAAATCCTCCTGCCTCTGTCTCCCAAGTGCTGGGATTAAAGGCATGCACCACCACCACCCTGCCCGTTTTATTCCTCTGTTGGCTCATCAGAATGTCAGGTTTGCAGCTTGATCAGCTTCCTACCTGCTTAGAAAATGAACTGGTACTTTTGAAATTCCTAGTAATCAATTAAATAATGATTATTGATATTGGTTGGTAAACATCAGTGAGAGTTTCACTAAAATATATTTGATGATATATAAAATAGTCAGCCAGAATTTCCCTTAGGTTACTATTCTTTTGATTTGGTGATAGAAGACCCAAAGCCTCTCTGTCAAGTTAATGGGATGAGAGGCATCTGCAATTGCAGGCTTCAACTTCTGGTTTAGGTCTCCTCTCTCATGACCTAGGCAACTTCAGCCATGTTTGCATTCTTCTGTTTCTTCTATTACCTGACAGCAATAACATCTGCCTTATGGCTGTTCATGTTAAATAGCATAATGCTTGGAGAACGTTCAGTGTGTAACATAGACCAGTAGAAGTACTCAATATTATTAAATATCTTTACTTTTCTTGTAGTGATACAGAAATGGTTAAAGATTCAGGGGTTTAAGGAATGATTTAAAGTTCCTGCTTCCAAAGTGAGTTCTTGGACTCATTTAGATGACTAAATGGTTGTCTCTTCTTGGGTAAAGGTGCTAGCTACGCAAGCTTGATCACCTGAGTCACATCTTTGACACCCATGTAAAGGAGGAGGGAGAGAACCACCTACATAGATTTGTCCTCTGAGTTCCATCCATGTGCACTGGCACCTAGGCAGCCAGCACATATCTTATAAACAAACACACAAATACACACACACACACAATATTAATAAAAATAACAACACAAATCTCAGAAACAAAAGAAATGAGACCTTTAGATCCTTATAAATTCTCACAATAAAGTTATTTAAAATTTTAAACCTTTGTTTTAATTCAATAAATATCATTTTTGTCAATTATGCACTATTAACATTCTCCCAGAAAAGCTCTAATCTTTTCTTATCATTAAGTTTAGCTTAATACCTTACTAGTTTCTAGTCAACACTTTTTTCAGTTTGCAATAGTTAATGATATAAAATGCATTTATCAACCTTTTCTAAAGTTTCCCATTTCATGCAACGCACATGAGCACTCACAAATACTATTACACTGTTAAAGCTATTACAAAGTATGTTAATCACGTTCGTATCAATCTCACTTTTTGGAATTGTGCTATCATCTATAACAGCATTACTGAATGTTCCTTTTCATATCAGGTTAATCAGCACATGTTTTAAAAATCTGTCAAAGTTTCAGATAAAATCAGAAGGCTTAAAAAAATATTACTTATCAAAATAAGTTTAGCTGTCCTCTACTCTTATTACTTGATCATTGCTTAGAAGCATTTGTGAAGGCTTTACCCTGATTAAAGAAACAACTCAGTCCCTAGCAACTCTCATCTCTCCTACTGAAGGGACATGGGCTATTAGTGAGAAGAGTAATCTAGGAATAAATCCCTGGCCAGACACAGTACAGCTGGCTGCGAACACTACCCAAACAATACATTCAGATGGCAACTCTTTTAATTAAGATACAAACATTGACAGTTGTGTTAACCTTACTGAAGTATCTCCTACTATTTGTCAGAAACATAGTGAGTTTTTTTTTTTCATTGAGTATTTCAAATTAAGAGAAACTACAGGGTGATATATGCCTGTCAGGAAGCTCAGAACGGGCAGTGAAGACCCACCAGTCCACAAGCTGAGGCTTTGAACTTCCCTCACAGAAATATATTTCATCCGGTGAATAAACAAAAACATCTCATTACAAAGTTTGGTCATTATAGATAGACTTTAGGAACACTAGACAAGCATACTGAATAGAAACAAAGAAACAACAAAAGTTGATTGTAACATATATTAATATTTTAGTAGTATTTTGAGTCCTCATAAGTTATTCTTTTGCTACTAAAACTATTATTCATTTTAAAATTCATATTTGTTACTGTGAGCATATGACTGAGAATCCAGTTTCCTGAGGATAAAATCTATCCCTGCTCTTTGCTTATTTCTGGCTTTTAGGAATGGCAGATGTTGCTGTTTAAATATCTCCTACCTTTCTCCGCATGCACTTTTGATTTCTCAGTATGTTCCATGTTCTGCTTTCAGTGATCCCAAGTCCTCTGGGTGTATCCAATTTTTCAATAACAATATTCATTTTGTGCCTTTTATATAAAATACAGCAATTAAAGTTGTAAAACGTGGGGGCAATTTAAATATTTGTGTTGCTATGTTAAGCCTCATGAAGCACTTAATCTGTAAATCAAAAAAACACTAACAGAGTCAGCTATGGGCATTTACAGACGTGCAAGAGGCAATTATAGATTAAAACCCAGAAAGCATCAATGAAAACCCATTTTCTAGAAAAAAAAAGAAGGAAAGAAAGTAAGTAAGAAAGAAAGAGAGAGAGAGAAAGAAAGGAAGGAAGGAAGGGAGGGAGGAAAGGAGGGAGGGAGGGAGGGAGGGAGGAAGGAAAGAAAGAAAGAAGCGAAGAAGAAAAGCTGTGACCTCACAGTGGCCTCTGATCACACCAGTAGATGCCCAGGTCTCTTCACAATTTAGTTAACATTCAGCTTTATACAAATCAAATTGTGATTTTGTATATGTGTATGTGTACATTTATGTGAGTGTATATGTATGTGTGTTTGTGGGCATGAAGTATCTTTGTTTTGAAGTTTCTTTCATAAAAGAGGTACAAAATCAACACCATGACCAGTGGAAATAGAACAATAATAACATTACAAAAAAAGATACTAACTAAAGAATAAATGCTAATTAAACTAGTATAAATTTGCCAAATCACAAAGGCCAGCCTTTTCATAGTAACACCTTTGAGAATTTACCATTAGTATTAATAAATGCTGATATGCATCCACATGTATAAATGCTGCCATCTGTTGACCAAACACAGTAATTACATGTGTCTCCGCTAGAGCCTGATGGCTTTGTCATGGTAATGTTCCACAAGCATTTATTTATTCCCGTCAACATTGGGCATCTATTGGGAAACTCCAATACCATAACTTGAAACTGGGCTTACATGGTTTGGTTTTGTCATGAAGTCAGTCCCCTTAGTGACTGAATTAAATTTGAATTTCAACTTGTTTGCGTAGTTGTGATTCCCTCTCCATTTTCCCTCTCTTTCTCGTTTGAAATCAAGACCAAGGATTCTCCTCACAGATATATCTTGTTCTTTTGTCAACCTGGCCTTTTCACTTTCTAAAATACCCAATTAAAGTTAAACATAGATGCTCACACTTCCTTTCTCTGATGGTGACAACTGTTTGGAATAAGGGTATGCGACAGAAGATAGACTTGTAAGCCCTGCTTCCCCTCCCCACTCCTCTTCTCAGTAAACATAAAGAAAGCCACAGAATCGCCTAATGAAGTCAATCCCAGGAGAACTGAGAGCGTTCTGAGTTATCATTATCTCCCTCGATGCGCTTGTAGCACCAATAGCGATCGATGACGTATTAATACTGACAAATAATGAAAGTTTAAATAAAACAGGCTGGACAGAAAAGCAGACAGCAAACCCAGTTGACTTTTGGCTTAGATTCTGGGCATGAGCGATCCTTTGAATCAATGAACACAGTCTAGAGGACTGTATTTACTCTGGCCCAGTCCCAGTTACAGAGATACAATTTATGTTAGCTATTTAGTTATTGAAGGATAATTTTGTTAATTCTACTTTTGACATAGTCACATTTTTTTCATTACATTCACATTTCCTGTTGTGAGTTTGGCAAGGGGGCACAGGCTTCTGCTCAAACTAAGAAATTGTTTCACTACCAAGTTAGGCACTCTGTCATTTGGCTCTTTGAAATTTTGATTTGAAGTTAAATTTTTTGTTTTATTTTCTCTTTGGGAGAATCCATGTCCCTTCTTGCTCTTCTTCCTTCCTCCTTCCCCTCCTCTTCTTCCTCTTTCTCCTTGCAACTCCTCCTTGTCCCCCTCTTCCCCTGCTTTCCTCTTTCCTTTTATATTCAGAACATGTATATATTTTTTTTGTTATACCTAAAATAGATGCTTGGTTTGTTCTTAACTTTGGAAAATAAATTATCAGCTTACCATGTGTTTAAGAGAATAAATAATTTCAAAGTGTATCTATTGATTTGGGCCTGAAATACCATTAAATTAAAACTGTTAGAACCAAGTTCTTTTTTATTGGATGTTTTATTTATTTACATTTCAAATGTTATTCTCTTGCCCAGTTTCCCCTTCTCAACCCCCCTATCTTATCCCCTTCCCCCTGCTTCTTTGAGGGTACTCCTCCACTCACTCCTGCCTCACCACCATGGCATTCCCCTACACTGGGGCATGGAGCCTTCACAGGACCAAGGGCCTCCCCTCCAATTGATGCCAGATAAGGCCATCCTCTACTACATATGCAGTTGGAGCCATGGTTCCCTCCATGTGTACTCTTTGTAGAATCAAATTCTTATAGCCTGCAAGTACAGGTGATGTTTTTGTTACAGCATTCTTTGTATAAAGGCCATTTTAAATTAAAATGAGTAATTATTTTTCTTTTACAAGCTTAAATTTCATGTTGGTCACAGAGTTTCTTTGTTAGTTTGTTTTTTAGTGGCTTGTTTAATATTGACACTAATTGCTATTCTTGAAATGTCGGTGAGATTGATCATTTTTCTTTTATTTATTAGTAATTTTATAGATGCATATACTAATTTTTGGTTAGTTCCACTCCCCAGTTCCTCAGTTCCGAATTTCCCCATCTTCCCCTCACCATTTTTCCACTCAACTTTACGTATACATTTTTTGCTTGTTTTTATTTTTGTTTTTGGAGACATGGTTTCTCTGTATAGCCCTGGATGTCCTGGAACTCACTCTGTAGACCAGGCTGGCCTTGAACTCAGAAATCCGCCTGCCTCTGCCTCCCAAGGGCTAAGATTAAAGGCATGTGCCACCACTGCCTGGCCTATGTATTCTTTTCTAAGTCCACCAAGTCCACTTAGTGCTGTCAATATATGTATGGGTGTAGGGATGTCCATCAGACCATGTGTAGCCCACCAGAGACTGCATTGCTGAACAGAGCTGACGCCCCCACCCCCATCCAGGAGCCACCAGTTGCTAAGTGTTTCTTAGCTGGAAAGGATGTGGACTTCATGAGCTCTTCCCACATCTATATTGGGATTGGGCCTGGCTTGATCTTTCTCAGGTCTTGTTCATGCACACTTGGCTGGCAGAAACATCATGTGCATATTCTGTTTTATTTTTATAGGACACAAATAAGAAGAAATTAGTCAATGTGTCATATCATATCTAATTAAAATCAATTCATATATCTGGAGTGAAAATGTAACATAGAGAGTGACCTTAGTATACAAAATCAGCCCCTGTGTTCTGGCACAAGCTAGCCTAGGTCATTTAACAGAGGAGGCAGCTCAGAAACCAGGCAGACAATGAAAGGTCTATGAGGCTGGACATTTAGCCTGTTTAGTTTGCTATCTACTATACTCATTAGAAAAATAAATAACAAGTAGGAGACAATCTGCAAACACTTGATGGGTGACTAAGAGATTTGTTCCAGCCTTGCACTCTCTTCATTTTTATACCAGAAGAAAATTCTTGTGATATTTTCAACATTTTGTTTTGAAAATGCCTGGTTTGGAGGCTCTTCCTGTGGAGCAATAGCAGGGAATATTTACCGTAAAGAAAAATACCTAGTTAACAAAAAGTTGGAAAATTTGAACAATTTTCAATAAATACTCACACCATCCTTCCAAGTGAAATGACCTCAAAAATTAATAACAGCAGTGTTGCAGGCTATATTCAAGAAGCATGGAGAAAAATCCAAGAATGTAAAATGGTCCTTGTCAGCGAAAAAACAAAGCTCAATGCCAGCACTTGCCTGAGGGTGGCGCTAAGGCTGATCAATCTCAGAAAATATGTGCATACACCCCCAACCATGTTCCTATGCTGTAGCCCTACAGTCTAGAGTCTATGTGGTGTCTTCATTCCATCTCATCAAATTTCCCAGTGTAAGGTTCCCATAGATCACAGGCTACTATGAAGACTCTCACAAATATTGATTTTCATAGTTTGGAATCTCCAACCTTTGGATGTTTTCTTTTAACTCATTACCTATAAAGATGAAAGAGAAACTACAAACAAAGATCAATCACCTTATGATGATTTATAGTGAATGTTGTACCAGAGTCTTCCAGGAATAAAGAATAAATCTATATAAGCGCATATAAAAATGTGCATCAACTTCAGAAATCAAGCGAAAGAAAACTAAACACAAAACACTACCTCTTAGAACACAACTACAGAAGTGTGGCATGCTGAGAGATAACTTGTGGAAGGAGTTAAAAGTCTTAGAGTCTGCCCTATTTCCTATTCTTCTAATCCACACTTGCTACCCTCTTTCTTAGCTTGCTGCAAATTCCCCTTATTAGTTCAAAATTCAGACCTTTCAAAGAGAGATCCGCTTGCAGTAACTTCTATGAGTTTCATAAATACAGCTCACATCATACCATCAAACCACTTGGAAAGACTTTGCCTTGCACTTTGGTATATACAGTGCAATACAAAAAGATCATCTCTGCATTTTAGCCACTTCTGTATCTCAAAGGTATTTAGCCAATGTCAAGGTCTGCTCCTTAAACACTTTGAGTTCTTCTAAAATATCACTTAGCAAACCCTTGAAATTCCCTTTTCTGTCATTGTCCAGAGGCCATGTTTGTCGATGGGGTCGCTAGCCTGCACTTGTTAATAAATGTATATGCCATTGGTCATAGGAAATTATACAATGAATACACAGATAAGTGTTTTACTTCAATGTATTTTCTCCTTAAGAACTAGAACACCCCAGAATAAAGAGGAAATAAGGAACTCACTCAGGATACATAGCCTCGGTGCAGCCCCATTATTTAAGAGGCCATGTTCAAATGTTTATAGTCTCTCCCTAATCCAAGACCTAATTAGGGATCATAGATTGCAGGTTTCGTGTGTGTTTAGTAATATCGAATCCAAAGAGATCTGAAGTCTTTCATTTGCTTTCTATTTCATTGGTATTTATTTTCAAAAACTCCTGTTAGATGCTTTCCGCAGTGCATCTTCATGCAAGACTTTTCTGTCTCCTTCTTTGTAGCTTCAGGTCAAATATTCATGGTCCATAGACATCACATAGAGAGACCCAAGGTCTCGGTGTCTCTTGTATCTGGTGACTGCAGGTCTTCCATTGGATGGCATATTCCAGGTGAGACTCTCTCTTCCTTTTCAAAATTAGCAAGCAAATTAGCAGCAGCTTGTTTAAGAAAAAGAATATCTCCTTCCAAATCATCCTATGCCATGGCTTTAATGAAAGCCAAAGAACATTATTGGAAAGAATTACTCCTAAAATCTTTATAAAATGACAGAAAACGATTTCTATCACTCTTTCTGTATTTGTTCACTGGGATCCTTTTGTAATGATGTGATTGAAGATATTTGATTTCTATTCTTCCAATTGTGTATGTAAATTCAAAGACTACTCTATAATTTTATACCTTATACCATATTTGATAGTTATTAAGAACAAATTTTTTTAATTTGTAATTTTCCTGGAAAAATAATTAAAATGACTTTGCTGCATAATTTCCATAAACAATTTCCATAAAAAACATGTAGTTGAAGAAAAATTCTGATCATTTAATAATTCAAATTTATAATGCTTAAGATATTGATGAGCCATCTCAGATACTATGATTCTTAAGTGTAGAAAAGGAGCTATCTTCTAACCATTTCAACTCTCATTTATTTGAGTTTTATGAAGAGATGCATGAGGAAATGTATAGGCAACAAATTTTTGGGTGTTTCTTTTAAATAACTCAATGATTTTATTCATGTATCATTTATAAATTTTATAATTTCACATAAAAAATATTGAAAACAAAACTATGCTTCCTGGGTCATAAAAAGGTTAATGTCATAATTTCTATTGTTTATTATGTGTCTGTTCTATGAGTGTAGCTAACAGATTGATTTGTTTTCTGAACAGAATTGCTGATTTTTATTTCCGTACACTGCAGAATCTTCAATGTGAAAAGTAGCTTTTCTTTATACACATTATACACAAGAGCAAAGAAGACAAAAACCACTGTATTTGTGACATCATCATTAACAAACATGACTTAAATGCATATCCTAATTATTTGTGCATTTGAAAACTGCACACCAGGGACACGCTGCTCAGTTTTCTGAAAGCAAAAGGCACTTGGGAGAATGCTAATGGACTTCTAATTCTTCTCATTCATTACTCCATCGTGGCCTGCTATTGGCTCATCCTGTGGGAGGGTTCTGTTTGTCACATAGCTACATCTTGGCCAGGAAGGACACAGCTCGTCCTTAAAAACTAGGAGGTATTTCATGCACAGTTATCAAAAATGTTCCTGCCATTGGTCAACAGAGGGGGAAGGATTCCACTAATGCTTAACTTGCAGGTTCACAAGATTGCAAAATGATGTGTCCATACAGCATATGACACTGTGGGTAAAGGTTACCTGAGAAACATTTCTCCAAATATTCACCCAGAAATTTTATGTTCCTTTCTGCTTTCTCAATTCTGAACTTTTAGTTCTGTGCAATGGAACATCTGGATAACAGTTTCCTGTATTCCAACACCCTAGAACAAAAATATTTGTTTGCTATTGTTGTAGTTCATTTGAACATTATTCTAATGAAGATTATAAATTGTGTACTTAATGTTTCTTTTGTTACACAAAGCAAAACAAAACTAAAGATGACAAAGCAGAACACAAAGACAGCCTAAAGATTTCAAAATACAAGTTAGAAAAAAACAAAACCAAAACATGGAGGCTCCAAAATATACTACAAATGAAGTTTCATCATGTGAATTTTGCATATCACAGTGGAACAAGTAGTATTTTCAAAATATCTGTGGATCACCAAAATCTCAAAAAATGACTTGATTTGGGTAGAGTTTTTGCCAGATATTTCTTCAAGGATGCTGTAATAAGATCTTAATGGAGTTATGATAGTCCTAAAGCTAAACACTGGTGTCTTTGTGAGAGACAGAATAGGAGGCAGTGTGAACACCAGGACAAAGAGAAGGGAAAACAATAAAGATAGAAACAGACACAGATATTAGAGCTGTCAAGCTAAGGAATGCCAGATGTGCCTGGAGCTGGCGGATGCATGCTAGAAAAGATCTTATTTGGGCTCATTGCAGGTAGGAAAACTGAAAACAGAGACTGGAAAGATGACTCAGCGGTTAGGAATATTTGCTGTCTTTTCAGAGTTTGCTTCCCAGCACCCATGTAATGCCTGATGTCAAAGGGCTTATATGACTCTGCTCCTCCTGCTTTGCTGAGTGCAACAAGCTTATCTGCCTCCACTTCCGTCTAAAGCCGACTTCCACAGAAATAAGACTTCCAACATCCCATAGCTTCAAGAAAGGTCCCCTCAGGAACTTCCGGTCACATGCCTGCCCTTAGTGACTCTCTTAAACTGGGCAGAGAGAAATCTACAACTCCTTTACTTGTGTTTTCTTCATGATTCTAAAGCCAGAACCACATGACTGATGCTACATCTGATTTGGCTCGGTCCCAGAAATGCAGACTGACCCCTTTCTTGAATTACATTTGCATATTCTTTTCTTTGTTGTTGCTTTTCTGGAGCATGAAAATCCCTCAGGCACTTCTTTCTCACAAATTAAGATCTTAGGTGGGTGGAGTCTTGTCCTGAGGCCATCCATCCCTTTACTCTATTTCGTATTAGGCTTTCTTCTTATCTCTTTCAGCACAAGCCTTGGCTCCAACATTACATTTCCTTTTGACTTTTTTCACTCTAAACTATGAGTTTCCCCTTGATCCTTTTTATTGTGGGTTTGCAAATGGGCGAGCAGTGTGGGACAGAGTCAATACTAAGCTGTCTTAAATTATCCTCTTCCAATGAAATTGGTCCAAAGCTTTTTAGTTTTTTCTCAGGTATATTTTTAGAAAGAGGGAAGAAAGCAGCCACATTCTTTGCCAAAATATCCCAAGAGTAGGGTTTTGTTGTTATTGTTGCTGTTGTTGTTGTTGTTGTCTAGCTCAGCCGATAATATTATTCCTCTCTGAACCCTTCATAGTTCTCAGCATTAATGTTTACAAACCTCCTACTAGGAAGGCCCACTAAGCCCACGTAGAACACTCAACTACTTCCTTAGTCCAAAGTCCAAAGTCTTCTCTATTCCTCTAAAAACCAGCATGATAAAGGTTGCTGGACCAATAGCCCAATCACTGGTACCAACTTTCAGTCACTTTTCAATTGCTATGACAAAGCAACATAGCCAAAGCAACTTATAAAAAGAAACCTTTATTCTACAGGTCACAGTTGCAGAGGGCTAGAGTCTAGAACCATCATCACAGGTAATATGGCAACAGATAGCCAGGAATGGTAGCTGAGAGTTTATATCCTTATCCACAAGTACAAGATAGAGAACACCAACTAGGAATGGCATGGGCTTTAAAATCTTCAAAGCTCATTCCTGTTACACACCTCCTCCAATAAGGCCACACCTCCTTATCCTTCCCAAAATCTTCTGCCCCTAGTGACCAAGAATTCAAATACATGAGTCAATGGATCCCATTCTCATTCAAACTACTATAAGAAGCTTGCCATAGTATATATAAACTGCTCTCTGAAGCAATGCTGCTAAACGAAGCAATATAATGGCCCTGGAGTGGAAAATGTAAACAGGAAAAGTCTTCACAAGCTAGAGAAATAACAGCATACTTACTTATATTTTATCCACAGTTACAGAAATGATCTGATGAAGGGACTATTAGAGGAAAGTAGGAGAGAGTGTTACAGCAGACTAGTATGTTTATCTGTTTGCTTTTCTTTTGGTTTTGGTTTTGAAGAGAGGATATCATGGTGTATCCTTCTCTTGCCTCGACTTGTAGAAGTCCAGACCTGGCTTCCCCAGGACTGGAATCACAAGTACATACCACCGCCCCTGGGATGGGGTACAATTTTCAAGGTGTCTAAGTGGTTCATGTTTCAGTGTTTGAAGGGGAGAGTTTGAGAAGATAGTATATATGCACAATAAAAAGCAAGACACTGAAATATAAGTATCTTGGGGTAGCTGTAATAAAACACCATGACCAAAAGCAATTTGAGAAGGAAAAGATTATTTCCTCTTCTTTATCTGGCAAAAGTTGCTTATAATTTACAGTCTAAATTCCTTAGTTTGAAATCTTAATGAAGACATTTGGTTTTAATTATCTTATAAGAATGTGTTTATATAATATTTGAAAGCTTCATCCTTCCAAGTATGCTATAATCATTCTGCTGTGTTTCACAACACTGCAGGAGGGCAGTGGGGCTCATTAAAGAAAATGAATGCATGCAGGTAGGTCATTAAAAATATACTTACTCCTTCTGTGTCTATACATTTCTCGTTCTAAAGCGAAGTATGTACCTGTAAGCTCTCAACCTATAGGGCTTTAGAAAATGAACATACAAACCTTCCATGACTACACAGATGGAGAGGCTGAAATTTAAATGACTCGTGTTGAAATGTTGTAAGAATTCTGTCAAGGAGCTAATACATGGAACACAATTTGGGAAGTCCTGAGACAGAAAGACTGAGCACCACCCAATGCTCATTAGAACCTAAAGATCACATTTGTAGATTTACCTTTTTCTAAATTGACACAGTTAAATAAAAGGGAAAGACAAACATGATGACTGGTGTTGTGGCTTGAGTGAGAAATATCTCTCACAGGCTCATATATTTGAACAGCTGGTTCCCAGTTGTTAATTGTTCGGAGAGTTAATAGAACTTTTAGGACATGGAACCTTGATATAGGAAGTAAGTCACTGGAGGCTTGGAACAATTAGCTTCTCCCACTTCCAGTGTGTATGCCCATCCAGCCCATCTCCCCTTTCTGCCCATGTTTGAGATGTCATTGCTCAGCTTTCTGCTCCTACTTCCATGTCTTTCCCACTATTATGAGCATCCGGGTCCCTGGAACTGTATGCCAAATTAAACGTTCTTCTTTAAATTGCCTTTGGTCACAGTACTGTAGAGGACTACTGAACTATAGTTTAGTCATCTCATGAAAGTATTCTAGACATTCTTACAAGTACTAAACTAGCTTCTGTAAAACTGGTCTCTGGACTAGCCCTAAATTCCTATAAATTGTGACCCCGAGATAAAGGTTAACTGCTTGACTGTTTAACTGTTCTCTCTCTCTCTCTCTCTTCACTTCTGTAAGCAATGCGTGCTCTCTGCAGATGTCCAGAGTTGCCTTTCTGTATGCAACACACTGTATATTTTGCTCTTAAAAGCCTCAAACTAACTGGAGAATGCTTCCTTCCTACTAATCTATTTGGGCTTGTCCCTCCAGCAGTTAATGAGAACTCCATTTAACTTATTCAAGTTAAATGGGAGATTTTCTCTTCCAGTACACATGACAGTACTCTATTACAGCAACATAGACAAAATAACTAATACAACTACACAAGGATAACTACTGAATTGTTTTAGTGTTGTAATTTTTCTCAGGAAGCAAGAGGAAAAGTAGGTTAAAAACATTCACTGTAGTACCTAGTGTTAGAAGAAGGAACTTGAGTTCATTGGGTATTGTCTCTTTCACTGCCCTAAGGAACACTCTCAGTTTCTCAAATGCTGTGATGTGGTTCAAAATTCCAAGGGCAGCTTAAACATTTCCTTAAATATTCAGGCTTGACTTAAATACTTACGTTATCACATTGTACCTTTCCAGTGGCATCTGTTCACAGTGAAATGTGTCTCCTAACATCTCACGGGTGTCTACTCATGAATTTCATCCTGCAGATGTTTGCTTTGCTACTGCATCCACAGCTCTTTCCTGTCTCAGAGTGAAATCTTGTGTTTGCACTGTTTTCACTGAGCACTCAAATTGCTACTATTTACCCTGTTTGGTTGTTACTTGTATTAATTATTGACTACTTGTTAAAAGTACTTGTGAAAAGGTCATGGAGATGGATCAGTGGGCAAATACACTTGTCATAGAGGATAACTATCTGAATTTTATTCCTTCGACCAGCATGGTAGAAGGAGAGAACTAACTTCTTTAAATGTCCTTTGACCTACCCATCCAAGTAAAAATAAATAAATAAGTGAATGAAGAAGTTTTCAAACACATATAGGAAGAGAAAAATACCATGCATGTAACAATGTCTTTTAGAAGGAAAATTCCTTCTGAAAACCAAATGGTTGGATTTTCAGATGAGAAGTTATATCAGGTCAAAAGATGTTAGGAAAACAAACAGGTCATTGAATTTTTCTAACAAATATACAAAAAATATCAAATTATCTATAAAACAATAAACCATTGTAGAAATACTGGACATCAGGACACTGGCTCCCAGAAATAACAACTATTAATTTAAATAATACCCTTTCCAAATGTAATGAAATGATTGTTTTAAAAATAATTTTAGATAACATTTCATTGAAATTTTGTGTACATTTGGTTTGGAAATTTGTATGCAGTTCAATCTCCTGAAATCAACTTCCTAAGAGTTATAAGCAGCCAGGTGTTGGTGGTGCATACCTTTAAGCCCAGCAGTCAGGAGGCAAAGGTAGGTAGACCTCTATAAGTCCAAGGCTAGCCTGATCTACAGAATAGGTTCCAAGATAGGCAGGGATGCATAGACAAACTCTTGTCTTAGAAAACCAAAAATATAATAGTAATGATTGTGGTGGTAGTGGTGGTGGTGGTGTTGGTGGTAGTGGATTTAATCAGATTCACTGACTCTAGAAAACCTCTCTAAATGCATAGGGTATCCTAGAGGATCCCTCACTTGGCTGGCTGGAGAAGAAAGTACAGGGAGGGTTGTTGCATCCGTTCTCTCACAGGTAAGGATAGAGCCAGGGTTGTACTAAGATATTTGGCAAGTAGAGTTTGCTAACCATTTTTTCTTGTTGTCTTTTGCCACAGACTGGGTTCCCTGCAGGGAACTCTTGTCCCTCAGGATGAGAGTTCTGGTCAGGTGGGCAAAAAATTCAGCAAGTGACAAACAGAGTCAACACAAGGAAGTGCTGAGTCTGAGTGTATTTCTCAAAAATGACATCAGGCTTTTGCACTCATTACAAAAAAGAAATGAAAAATCTGGCAGCTCAGCAGTCGAGGTTCATCTGAAGCCTCCTGAAACACACTGAGTCTAAAGCTCTTCTGGACAGGCGCTGGACAGGCTACCTCTTCTGGACAGGCTCTGCACCCCTGGGCAGAGTGCTCTGGGCCGGGGTGGGGGGGCTGCAGACTTCATGATGCTTGAAGCTGGAATGCTCTGTCTCGAATCTGAATGTATGAGTCAGTCTGTGCACAAAGTGAAAACCAGGCTTATATAGTATACAGAAAACAGGGAAGATGACAAAAGTCACATAGGCAGGTGAGGGCAACATAGGCAGATCAGACAGTAAGACAGAAGTCACATAGGCAAGTGACAGTCACATCAAGGTCAGTAAGATCAGGCATCCAGGTGCAAAGCAGAAGAGCAGTGGTGCCCTTCCCGATGGGGCTGTCTTGGCAGTCCCAAGCTAATTCTCTGGATCTGTAGGAGGCAAGCACAAGGAAGTCCCAATCTAGTAATTCCTAAGAATGCCCTTAAGTGAACGAAGCCCTTCAATTAGTCTCTGGTATGTAAAACAATTCTGTCTTCTGTGGAACTGCCCTGAGAATTCTAACTATGTTTACAGTTAGCAATAGTGCCTGACCTCTGTTCCTAACTCTGAGGACACCCTGTCTGATAAGGCAGTTTCCTTGTGAGAAATTCCAAGCTAAGGACAGCTTGGTAATAAATTAGGATATATTGGAACGCTGTGCTGGCCAGGGAACAATGTTTAATCTTAGTTTTAACTATTTACGAATCATTTCTTGGGGCACCTTTATGCCTGAATAAGAAGGCATGTAGAATATTAGAAAGACTAATCTGGAACACATCTGAATTAGGAGATGCCAGCAACTGACTGAATACCCAGGAGGCAAACTCCCTTTGAAGCCATACGCCTCTGGTCTATGATCAGGCCTTCAAGCCTGACACTGCAGACTTTACTGGAGTAGACGACTGAGAGTAGCAGTCTTCGTTGTTGTTTTGCTTTGTTTTAATCCTTTGCCATTTATTTAAATACTCTGGAAAAAAGCAATTTAAGGGCAAATGAGTTTATTCTAGTCCATCAAGGAGGGGAAGGCCAGCCAGCGGGAGCTCAAAGTAGAGGGTTCCAATTGTGAACTCTATAAGAGCAGAGCATTGAGGTTTTGCCTTCTGATGCTCAGCTCATGTTCTCATTCTCCATCTTTATTCTGTCCAGGATCTCCTGCCTTGGAAAAAGACGCTACACACATACTGGGCAAATCTTTTCACCTCAATTAAGCCAATTAAGATAATACCCATAGAGATGCCCAGAGGCCAGTCTCCTAGGTGATGCTGACTTCTGCCAACTTGACAGTTAACATTAACCATTGTTTATCTTATTAGGTATCTCAGAGATTGTGACATTTTGTTTTATTTCAGGGGCAGTAGAATAGAAAATTTTATGTAATCAGAAATACTTTTAAAACAGATTTATACTATAATCCACTTTAATACCTGAAATAAAATAAATACTGAAAATATCTACAGGTTCCACCTTTATTATTCTTCTATATTTTATATTTTTCTGAAACCAGTGTAAAATGATTAAAAATTAAATTTAAAAAATGGTTTATTTATTTGAATTGAAGAGTAAGGATTTACATTATTTCATATCAGAATTTTAGCTGTTTTGTACTTGTCGGCATTAAGATAATTCAATAGTAGCACGTTAGAGCTAAGTAGGAGCCTTACTATAACCCTTTAGCTCTGAAGATGGTGGGCATGCGAGCTCCAGATTTATCCTTTAATATCAGCAAGGTATGGACTTTGGTTCACACTCCTGTCATCATCCAGGATTTCTGTAACTGAGATAAAGGATACAGAAAAACAGGAAAAATTGTTTATCTGACCCCTTATTCCAAGGGAGAAAATGGAGGTTATCAGAGTGTTCTTGTGAAAAACATTCTTACAAAAAAAGATTACACAAAATGACTCAGCCAGTTGAGTTGCCATGTGACTCTGTGGTCGTGTGTGAGCAAACCTTAGAACCACAGGTGTTAAGGCATGCACTAGCAGTATCTGCAGCTCCTCTGGCTCTAGTAGAATAGAATACTAATAGGAGTTGTGAATCTGAATACTCTAGATAATCAGTTTTATCACATGAAGTTTATTTTTGGAAATGAGCAGCGTCAGTCTGGTCTCACATTCACACTGTTCTGTGCCCTGTGAGTCCTTGCCTTTGCACATATGCCTCTTCCAGTCGCCTTTGTTTTCTGTGTGGCCCTGTCTTAAGCCCTGTTTTATTTTGTTGTGGCCTTTTAAAAGAAGAGAATTGGTAAAGATATAGTAGAATCTAATCATTGAGAATTATGTGGCAGTCTGCATAAGAGAAAGAACATAGATGTCACATGAGCAAATGCTTGGTTTGCATACAGACTCTTTCAATAAACAGCTAATGCCGCCCAGGAGAAATCAGTTCTCAGAGGGCAGGGTACAGTGAAAAGTAGTTGAGGAGATATAATTCCCTATTGATAAACTCAGGAGACTGAGTCAGGCAGGGGTTCCTGTGTCTAGAACTTTTAAGATAATCTAGAGAGACAACCCACTTCCAAATTAAACACAAGACATAGCTGCTAGATAATTAGTAAGCTAATTAATTTAGTGAGAAATAAAATGAACCCTGTAGAGTGCCTGGCATAGGAAATGCATTTCACATGCAGTTTTGGTTTTACACTTCAGTAAGTGTTTTGTAATTATTTATACAGGTAACTTTACAACTATAAGACAGTGATTAAATTAATGATGAGAATTAAAAGAAGTTGTGGTTTGGATATGAAATGTTTTCCACAGGTTTGTGTGCTAAACCGTTAGTTCCCAGCTCACAGTACTATTTTAGGAAGGGGTGGAAACCAGGGACAGTGGGCTCACTGGAAGAGATAGGTCACTGAACACTTGACTTTGGAAGTTTTACCTATCTCTGGCTTCTTTTGTTCTTCTTTCGCTCTCTGTCTACTAGGACATGAAAGTATCTTCCATCACACACACACACACACACACACACACACACACACACACACACAAACACACACACACAAATACTCTAGTGTACACACACATGTGCATGCACACTCCTGTTACCATGGTGTTCTGCTTGGGCCCAGATTCTGTGCATCAACAGTACTATGTATTGAAACTGTTACAACTGTGCTAAAATGAAGTCTTCCTCTTTGGTTCTCTTGGGTATTTGGTCAAAGTGACAATCAAGAAAGAAACAATAATGAAAACAACAGCATCAACCAACCTGGCAGGAATAACTGGGACAGCCACAGCTTTCACTGAAATGCAAGTTGCAGACTTACTGTCATTCCCGCGGACAAAGATCAGATGTAAATAAAGCTTCGAAGCTTTTGCTCACTGACTTTCATTAGCTCCCCATTCCTCTTTCTTCCAGGCTCCACATCTTGGTAAGTTTTCCCTTGTTCTTCACCTGCCTTTCATCTGTGATTGCAATGAGCAAAGGGCAAAAGCAAGGTTCTGTTTTGTTGACAAATGCAAGCTGTGTCCTTACATTCCCGTTCTCCTCTGAGTTCAGACGGTATAAAAAGAAGTGACACACAGTGCCTGTCTACTAGAAATACAGCCTCCTGAACAAGTCCTGCGCAGAACTAGATGATGACAAGCAAATTTGATCAGGGCTAAGAATTTGAAAAGGAAACAAGTAGGTGAAATTACGGAGGAGGAAGAAATCACTTCCTGGAAGCATCTTTGAAAGCATCTTCTGGAAAACATTGGGGACATGTTGTAAAGGCTGAGTCCCTGAGTAAAGACGTCAGGGGTTAGGGGAGGAGGCCCACGCTCACCCTCCTGGAGGCCTAAAAAAAATCACAGTCTTAAGTGTGTGAAGTCTTAAGTTCGGTGTGGGTGCCTCACAGTTCCTAAAAGCATCTGAACAACTTCCTCTTTCTCAAGTTTGCACTTTCTACTTGAGCATTCCGCAAGTTTACCTGACTCGCAGCTTCTTATTGTATGTCTAATGTTTAAGGGTTTCTTCATATTTCAATAGATAAATAAAAAAAAAACTTGGATATTCCTGGCATTCAGTCAGTAAGGCCCAGTGAACTACTGGGCTTGAAAGCCAGTGTTTCAAACTGTGAATCACAGTAACAGCCCCAGAGGTTTCCGTCATTCTGTTGTTTATAATATACTGGTTGTTTATTGTGCTTCTTCGAGTTTTCCGAAAATTGGACATTATGAATGTAATAAAACCTTTATAAAAGTTTTTTATATAATGTATATTTTGTTAATTTTAATATTTTCTCAATTATATATAATACACTATTTTTAAAATTCCACTGAACTGTATACCAAAGAGTTAATTTTGACCAGTTTTATTGTTTGAGTAATTATTTTCTTCATTCATTCATTCATTCATTCATTCATTCATTCATGCATGCATGAAGTATGGAGACAGAGCCCAGGTTCTGACATAGGCAAGCAATCTACCAATGAACAAAAATCTTCAAGTCATTGTTGAAAAAAATCTTAATGGCCAATGTATCATCTTAACATAGGAAAACTTATTGTCAAGCTGTTTATTAGAATTTTGCCACAAATTATATCAGTAACAAAAAAAGCAAGTTTCATAATAAGTTTGTGTCAAAACAAATGAACTTGTATTTCAAATTTCAATGTAATTGTGCTTATAAAACACATTTTAATAAACAGAGAAATACAATAATACTGTGTTTCTAAGTATTTCTGTACAAACACTATGTTCTCTGAGAAAGGGTCCCAGGGTCCTGGTTCCTTGGTGGCTGACACACTGTTCTAGGCCTTTGTTTTCTTATTTACAGGACTGGCAGAGAACATACAGCTAAACTCACCTTCCCAACATGCTTTGCTAACTCCTTTGAAAAATAATAAAGAAAAAGTCCTACAGGTATTCCTTGATAATTTCTTTCCTGATTTTTCTCCAGTCTGACACAATTACCTCTAAGTGAGTCTATTCTTTGGGTTAACAAAAGAGATATTGGAAAGCTCCAATTTGTCTGCTTAAGTTATAACCTAGTTAAAGCATACTTATTCTTTCTAGACTCCCCTCAATGAAAAGAAAACAAACACCACCAACAGAAAGCTACCTCAATACAGTGATTCAATATGCCAATTGCATTGAATGGCTGACACTTCTTTGCCTGGAAATGATTAAAACTTAATAGAAAGCAAGTATTTAGTCTCTAAATGTATTAGATCTTGTGGTATAAGTATATAGAAGTTTGCCTTCTTTCAAAGAACAGCTTCAGTAGACCTGGGGAGCTATTTGGCTGGTGTTTTTAGGTAAACATAGTGAAAGGGTATGGAGGTGTAGTCACTAAGCAAAGAGGGGAAATCAGAATAAGAATAAGTACTTGGGGGGGGGAGGTGGAGAAATGGCTTGTTGTTTTTCAAAAAGGCCTGGATTAAGTTCCCAGTACTAACATGCAGAGTCTGTTCCATGGAATCTGGTACCCTCTTCTATCTCTGTTGGGTGCTGGGAATATTGTGGTGCACATGCATACATGCATGCAAAACTTGTACATATAACAAAAGGAATGAGCAGTTAGATATGGATGGCAGACTTTTCTGTAATCCCAGTGCTCCAGAGTTTCTCCATTCTAAATCATCTTAGATTATATAATCAGACACCCTCTCAGAGAGTCAGTGAGTTAGGCTGATAAAATAAATCAACTATTCAATGAATCAATCAATCATAAGACCATAACAAAGATCTGGGAAGCAGAGACCTGGGCAGTTCCTATGGAATATTTTAATAGAAATTTCAAGTTCTTTCAGAATTAGCTTCTCAAAGTTAAGAACACTGGAGCACTGATTTATGAATGAGCAGCACTCCTACTCTCTCAGTACGTTCATGTCTTCTGTAGCATGTAATTGTTATATTTTAAAAAGTGAACAATTGGCTTGGAAGGTGGAAGCAGTCGATGGAAGACAATGAAGCACATACAGTACAGCAGATGGGCTGTTTGTTAAAGGAATACCATCCTGTCTGGGAAAGTGGCGTATAGTAATATTTAGTGTCTCAATGTAGCCCAACAAAATTCTCTGCATATTCTTTTCCTGATTCTACTGTCACAGGAGCATGCCTGTTTGATAGAAATCTCAAAAGAAAATCTAGAGATAAACAATTTGCCTTAAAAATTCTTTATATTTCAGATAAAAGTCCCTAGGAGCTGACAGAGACTGAAGCAGGAAGCGCTGGGCCTGCACTAGTCTGGACCAGGTCCTCTGTGTATATATTGTGGATTCCAGTTGGATGTTTTTGTGGTTTTCCTGACTGTGGGAACAAGTAGGCTTCTGTTTTCATGGCTTTTTGTCTTGAGCGCTTTTCCTTCTGTTTGTCTTGTGTAATTCCAAAGTGTTAGTTTATGTTTTATTACACTCTTTTATTATATTATATTTTATTATTACCCCTTAGAAATCTTTTGTTTTTGTTTTTGTTTTTGTTTTCTAATGTGAGGCAGTAGGGACTGGATTCAGATGGGAGAGGAGGTAAAGAGGAACTAGGGGACACCATAATGAGGTACGTGAGGAAAAATATCCATTTTCAACAATAACAACAAAAACCATTATCCCTGTTTCCTTTTCTTGAGATTCTGTTGCCCAAACCAGGATGGAAGAATGTTTTGCTTTAAAGATTTCCAGTGGATGGTTTCTGGAGACCATTTTAGTCTGGTAATTTGGATTAGTTATAATTTGAATCTTCCAATTGTGCACCTTGGTCAATTTTCCCTCCAGGACAGCTCCTCAGATATCTATGTGTATATAGTTACATGCATTTGAAATATGAGTTCATGCCTGCACCCATGTATTCTTTGAATCTGTCATAATGCCTAAATTAGATCTGCTATTTTGAATTAGGGCATATTTTCTCAAGAGCTGTAGAAAGTCCCAATATAAGAGTGGAGGTATAGCTTAGGGCAGAGAGCTTGCATAGCATGCATGAGCCCCTTAGTTCCATCACTAGCTGGTACTGAAAAGTGAATGGAGGAGAGATTAGAAAGGGAGGGATGGAAAATACAGAGGGAGACTATAATATTTAGTGGATAATTGTAAAACTTTGAAAGATGATACTAAAGAGGGCTGAGCATGAAGCTCAGTAACAGAGAATTTGCTAACATGCACAAGGAACTGCATTCCTTCCCCCATACTGAAACAAACAAACAGAAACCAAATAAATAAATACATACATACATACATGCATACATACATACATACATAATAAAAATAGGAGAAATATTTTCCCAGTCTGAAACAAACATCAAACCATATTTTTTTTCCATGTAGAAAAACAATTGAGTATTGGATAGACTATAACTACTTATAAATTTTATTTGGTTGTTATGGCAAATTCTATAAAGAATGAATATATTTAGGCTCTGCAACAGCAATTGCCCACCCTGAGTGGAGGAAGCAAATTACATTCCAAAAGTTTAACCATCCTCTGACACACCAGCTTTAAATATCTGGATGATTTGTCTAGAACTGGGAAAATAAACCACTAAATCAACATTTCTTAGGAGATTCATGCAGAATGCAATGTCATAAAAGGGGAAATTATTTTGTTCTTAAAATATCTATTTTCTCTAATTTATAGAGTACAAGCCCCTTTCTTTCCGTTTGTATTAGTATGGTGGTCCATAAGTAAAGAGCACTTTGTAGTACAAAAGCCTTAAAGAAAGTGAAATTAGTCATTTCACTCTCTCCTGTAAGTATCTACCTAGCTGAAAATGCAAGTAAAGAAATGGAGTAGATCAAGTGTTCTCTGATCCAGACCCTCTGGAACATCAGGAAATGGGGCAGTGAACATAGCTCTTCCCTATGGAATGTCTTGTCTCATAAATAAGTAAGGACTAGACCATTGCCAGATCACAAAGCTTTCATGGTTGGTTTGCCACTTTGGTGATTTCCAAGTTCTCCAGTAACATAGTATTTCATTATCTTATACTATTTATCAATTAAATATTTAAATTTATTAAACAACAATAAAGCAAAGAATTAAATCTACACTGATTCTACCAAATTACAAATTTTAAAAGCTTTATTTCTCTAGGAAGTTACTATAAAATTTAAATCAGATTTTTTTTTTCACATCACCCAATTACAATTAGAGCTAAGCCTAGAAACAGGTTCTGGCTTCTGGTTACTCTAAGAAACTTGAAGCTGAAATATCTCCTTTGGAGTGAGATAAGTGGACAACACTGTCTGTGTCAAGTTCCTAATAGCAGTGCAAATTGTCTATAGGCAGGGTGATGGCACTTCTGCCTTTACTCAACAGAACTCGAAGCCATTACTTATGAGATCAGCGACGTTTCTAGAAAGGCCGTTGTACCACTGCTATCCTTCAGAACTGTAGACAAGTGGCAATTGCTCTTTTATGCACCAGGCAAGGGTGTGGAAGTATCACTCCTTGTCACTGGCATATTTCAGCTGAGTATATTGCCTAAGGTCAGTACAGTGTGTTACTGTTGACTATGAGAAAAAAGCTAAGCCAGATGAGCTTTAATAAGGACTGGATGTGGCTTTCAGTGGCAACAGCTTTTTCTAGCGAATTTTATTTGCCAAGGACATTTCAATTCTTTTTACATTTCAAATGTTATCCCCTTCTCAGTTTCCCCATACACACAAGCACCCTATTTCCTCCTCCCTCCCCCATCTCTATGTGGCTGTTCCCCCACCCGCCCACCCACTCCATCAGCACCCTAGAGTTCCCTTATCTTGGGCCATCAAGCCTCCACAAGACCAAGGGTTCCCCTCCCAGTGATACCAGTCAAGATAATCTCTGCTACCTATCCAGCTGGAGCCATGCGTACCCCTTGTGCATTCTTTGGTTGGTGGTTTAGTCCCTGGGAGCTTTGGGGGGTCTGGTTGGTTGATATTGTTGGTCTTCCTATGAGGTTGCAAACCCCTTCAGCTCCTACAGTCCTAGCCCTAATTTCTCTATTGGGGTCCTCACACTCAGTCCAATGTTTGGCTGTGTACATCTGCATCTGTATTGGTTTGTCTCTGGCAGAGTTCTTAAGGGACAGCTATTCTGGGCTCCTGTCAGTAGGCACTTCTTTGCATCAGCAATAGTGTCTGGGTTTGGTATCTGCAGACGGGATGGATTCTTAGATGGTGCAGTCTCTGGATGGCCTTTCCTTTGGTCTCTGATCCACTCTTGTCCCTGCATTTCCTTTTGACAGGAGGAACTCTGGATTAATATTTTTGAGGTGGGTAGGTGTCTATCCACTGGATATGGTCTCTACAGGTTCTATTCCCCTTTGTAGAGTATATAGGTTAAAGTCCTCCCTGTTGGGTCCTGGGAACCTCTTGGGTCCCTGGCATCTGGGACTTTCTAGTGGCTACCCCCAACTCCCCCTCCCCCACTTCTACACACCTACTTTCAAATTCCTGACCCTGTGTACTTCTCCCCCATCTCCAACCATATCTGAACTGCCCCTCCTTTTTCTCTCCCCCTCCTCTCTCCTTCTACTTCCCAGAGATTATTCTATTCCCCCTACTGAGTAGGGCTGACATTTCAATTCTTGTTTCTCAGAAGTTGGAAGACGAGCCTACTGGGAAAGGTTAAACTTTTGTCTATAATGTCATTCTCTTTAAGGATTCTTACGCTAATAAAAAAAGCTTTATTGGAATTAAGTAGTTAAATGTAAATCTCTATGGACTTGGCCTCTATTGATTTATTTGATGTCTTCTATGTTGGATATAAAAGCTCAACTTGGCAAGTTAGAGGGTTCGATCTGGCTCACCCTGCTAGCAAACAAGCTGTGCCCCAACACAAATCCACCCTCAAGTTACAGAGGTTCAGTTGTGAACCAGTAGGAATGAGATCCTGGCTAAGAGAGTAAGCTTGGTGCTGATTGGCTGTGTCTGGTCATCAGAATACATAAAAGGCAAGCACTGAAGTATCTGGGAAGGTTGAGACTGTTCCTGGCCTAGCAAACCTGTGTGGTCCTGAGACACTTCAGTACTATGAGTGGGTGCCCGTTTTTAGGAAACAGTGTAGGGTGAGTGTTTATCTCTGTTCAAATGGAAGGGAGCTCTCCAGCCTTAGCCTATAAACAGTTAACTTTCTGGGCTTAAAGTTAACTCCTTGCTTCTTATTATTCTCTTCACTTATTAATAAACAGGACAGAATTAGTAACAGAATTGTACTTTCTTATTTTATGGTCACTGCGGTTTTGTGGGGGTTTTTTTTTTGTTTGTTTGTTTATTTTTGGGTTTGTGTCATTCACTCAAACTGCAGATACACTTTGAAAAAATTATCTATGGAAGACAACGAAGAAGACAGAGCTCAAACTGGTGTAAACAGAGCCAGCAAAGGGGGACTTATCTATGGGAATTACTTGCAGGTAGGTGGTGGTAAGCCCTCACTGGTGTTAGCTGCTGTTCTCAGCGACTAATTTGCTCCGTGGTCTTTCACTTGCCTGTATTTTTTCAATCATCAATAATTTTCTCAACCTTAGGACCTTTCTATTTGTAGATATCTGTGCCTTTTCAAATTTGTTGTAACAAGTTAAGGGATGAAATGTACCTTCCTAGAAGAAGGTTCAGCAAGAGCAGAAAGTTGTGTATCAGATCGTGAAAGATAAAGCCCAGTGCAGATAGCAGACAGGCTCCCGATCAGCACATGTAAAAAGATGTCCTCAGAACCCCAAATCACCATAGGGAGTCTGCAAATTCCACATTACAATGTGGAAATGTGAAAGTTACACAGAACTTTCTCAAAATCATTAATAAGTAAAAGATAGCTTCCCGCCAGGAGTTTGGAGCTGATTATGGTTAGCTTTCAGATTAAACATTTGAGATTTAAAATGGTTAAAGTTCTCCTACATTTTTGGCCTAGTTTTGTAAGGATGAAGTGATAAAGAATGTAAAACCAGCCAGAAACCTTTCAGGGGGAGGAGAGAAAAGTGATGCAGAGGTGAAGCTGGCCAAACAAATGGTTAGCTTCCCACCACACTCCTGAGAACATTAGCATTTGAGAGGACAGTGCTGCTGTCTTACTGAATAATTTGGAGAAGAATGACAACTACAATTATTCTTAAAATGGCAAATTTAACCTACTCTTTTTGATGAAACTCGTTTACTATTTAAAGAAAAAAGAGAGAGAGAGATCGCTGTTTGAGAGTTGGGGGTACTTTTTTCAGAATTGTAGTCTGCTCATTGTTAATGTCTGTTTCCACAACCCAAGAGCTGAAATCTTAAGATCAATCTTCTCGTTTTCTTATTTAAAGTTGGAAAAGATTTTGAATGCCCAAGAACTTCAAAGTGAAATAAAAGGGAATAAAATCCATGACGAGCACCTTTTTATCATAACTCATCAAGGTAAGCTGTAAGGGTAAAACACAACTAGTGAGTCTTGCAATTATTCATCACCAATAGTGCGAGTGAGTCTTTATTTGTAAGGTCATAAAAGACTGAGGAATTGTTGCTAGTTACTCGTGAGAATATTTTGTGTCACATAAAATCTCCCAGGAGCCTCTCTGGGCTTTCGTCCTCATCTTTGTGTCCCTTTCACTGCACAGGAGATTGTACTAGTCTCTGAGCTTTGTCCTTAACTCAAGAGAGTCCTTTCAGCTCTCGAAATTTCACAAAGGATTTGCAAGCTAAGATGCCATTTTTTTTCAAGACGTACTGAAAGCCCTGCGATCCAGAAATTTTTTTTAATTTTTTTACAAATTCATATAATTTTATAAAAATGGAATATTAAGCAAATTCATACAGTTTGTGTATTTGGTAATATTTTTCAGATTTCTTATTTCTGGATAGTAGTATTCAGGCAAAAGTCTATGTTTCCAGAAGGGCCTTGTATTCCAAAATGTCAGGAACAGTTTCACACATGTTAAGAATGCTTGCTGTATGGTTATCAGTTCCATGTGTCTTTATGTATTTGTCCAGGAACTCTCATCTATTCTATACACTCAGATTCACTTTTCAATGAGTTCTTGTCCTTTGTCCAAATGAGTTCCCACTTCCCTCAGTTACTAATATCAAAAGCCCTTTTAGTGAAGAAATTAATGATTGGAAAGAGTAGGCTCATTGTATTATGTCTGTCTTTCATTTGTTTGTTTTTCTTTCATTTTTATTGGGTTATACTAAAGCAAAATCAGTAAGAGAGGAATCCTGGCTAATTAGCAAAATGGAACTCAAAGATAAATTTGAATCTCATCTCTACTGTGGCGAATTATACAATCTTAGTCAGATTACTTAGATTTAAGGCCTCTTACACTAAATAAGGAGTTATTCTGTATTGTATTCATACTTGTTTCCATACCAATGAGATGAAATGATTCTCAGTAAACACTAGAGTCTAATACACAGTAAGCTTATAACAGACTGTGGCCATCCTGATTTAATAATCGTCTGCACTTTGGTTAGAGTATGCTGGGAGTATCTCATAGAGCTACCCACACGAAGTTAGACCTGGAATGAGACATGCAAAATAATTAAGAAGCATTTGATTTGTTCATTACCTAAATATAAAAATTAGAACTCCCCCAAATCTTAACAAAAACTGAAAAATTATAGTTGACCTTACTTTCCTAATTATCACAGATGTAGTCTTTATCCATTGAATGATACCACATGGAGTTCACCAGGAATATCAGATTTTTAGTCCTTATGCTCATCTATCTGTTATACTGATGACTGTATTTGCTAGTTCATTACGTATACAGCCAGTACCAAGCATTGTGCTGGTTACTGAAGGAAAGCATAGACAACTAAGATGAAAATTCTTCTTTTGTGGGGTTCATACACGTAGGTGAAGGAGAAACTAATGGAAAAGAATCATTTCAGTTGCCAGGAGCAGTCTGGAAACACAGCGAATTCAACCGTCTTCCCATGTATGTTGTGTTCTTAAATATAAATCTTAAGAGTGTGAAACAAGCTCCCACTTAAAGAAAGAAAACCATTTGGTGACTGTACAGAGGAATTAACTAGCTGTCATTAAAGCAAATTCAGTTCTTTATCTCAAATGATATTTTAATTAATCAGATATTTTGGCCCTTACTAAGCATTTTCTCCCTTGCTAAGTTGTAGGACTTTTCAGAATCAGTTGTATTGTTTGGTGGCCTTTTGGAAGGGAAAAGCAAACTCTCAGGTACAAATCCCACTTAATGTTCTTCAAAAGAAATGCTTTCACAGAATTCAGGCTCAAGAGGGCCTTGAGCTGAAGCAAAAATTCTCAGACTGGCTGACTCATTTAGAAGACAGGAACTTTTGAACTCATAATGTGGTTAGTGTGAGGCTTCAGGGAGCTGTCTGCTTTCTCTTCTGTTTTGAGACCACAGGCCACTAGAATTGTTCAAATAAAAAAGAGCCAAATTCATCAAATCCCAAGTAAGCAAGCAAGTGAGTAAATAACAACAACAACAACATACTACTTTAAAATATAAGACCTTACAGTTTTCATCTAGATTGGAAATTGTTCATCTCTGTGGAGGGGTAACACTGAGGAGCATGCATCCATGCAAGAAGTAAGAATGGGCTATTCTAAAAGACTCAATAAATTTGTTTCTAAGGAGGGACCACTGTAATAATAATGTATATACCAGTTAAAGTAAAAGTATCCAGTATATTAGAAATTCAAAAATTAGAGATGATTAAAATTAAATGCTCATTTCTAACATAAATGAGTCTATGCTCACATTTATTATTTTTAAAGTTAATTTTTTTTGTTATATGTATCTGTCCTATAGTCAATGGGGCACTTTCTCACTGACTTTTTAAATTTTACAGCTTATGAACTTTGGTTTAAACAAATCCTCTGGGAACTAGATTCTGTTCGTGAAATCTTTCAAAATGGCCATGTAAGTTTCAATGTCATTAGACTGATTGATTTTTTTTATAACTTCTAAAAGCATTTAGAAAGTGTGAAGTTAGCATTTTAACTAATATTCAACTAAATACCAAAATGACTCAAAAGTTTTGGAGATTTTTTTTTCTGAGACGTTTCAACATATTTCACATCTTCAAATCCCTGTAAAGACTCACTGGTCTCTTTAAATTGCTATAAACAGGGTAGATTGCCAGCCCAAATAGTGATGATCCTATAAGAGAAAACAGAACTCTATTTCTACTTAGTATTACCTATGGCAATATAGGTGGAGGGACGACAAGATAGACTAGAGGGAAATGAAAGAGGAAGAGTTGGAAGAGTAAGGAAAGAGGGGATAAAGTATAGGAAGACAAAAGAGGAGAGAAGACAAAACAACACCCAGGGACTAGAAGTGCAGCTGCAACTAAGATTCCTGCTCCAATCTCCTTCTTTCCTTGAGCTCAAAACACTACCCTAAGTCCCATCTCTGAGTCTCTGCTCTATGAGCAGCGGTTCATATTCTCTCTCTTTTCCTTCCTCTCCCTTCTTTCGTTCTCGCTCTCCATCTTTACTACTCTCTCTTTTCCTCTCTTGTGAATACAAGACCTTGACTTGTCAGTGGCAACCTAGGCATTCAGTGAAGACGAGATGAAGAGAGTTATCCATGTATCTAATCCTTTCCTAGAAGGGTGTCTTTGAGCTTTGTTCTCTGAAACAAAACTAAAACAGAAACATGCTTTGAAATCAGTGAAAGCTGTTCTCCTGCATAGCTTCTTACAGCATGTAGCTTTTCCTAAGCTCCAGGGATGGGCTGACCTACCAGCCCCCACCCAGCTTCCCTTAAAACCATGGATAAAAGACACAGAGACAATTGTTCGATTTCAACTTGCCTTTTGACACAACTGCTGGGTGCTACAAGTGTGCCTTTATCAATACTCTTAGCTCTGTACCTCTCCACCTGCCCTAAACTTTAGTTGCTCAGTTACATCTATCTAGTCCCTGCTAAACACTCCTGACCACCCTCCTGTAGGAGTGGCCTGTGTGGCTACTCCACATGAGATCTCACATAGCTGGTCACCTTTTCTCCATAAGAATGGTGAACTCTTCTCTCCTCTCCTTGCATCTGTCTGCTTGCCTCCAGGGACCTGGAAGTCCTGTCTATACCTTCTGCTCAGCAATTGACCTATGGCTTCTTTACTGATGGTTCAAGAACCAATTGAGGAACTGAACCATAGCATCAGCACCACCCCTACACCTTCTAACTTGTATCTATGTAATTTTTTACTTTTATTTTTTTTTTGAAATCCAGTTTGTATTAATCTCTTGCATGCAACTCAAAATTGCTGTTATCTTAAAATATTTATGGCAAAATTCAGTTCCAAAATTCTCTGTTAATGCTTACACAAGATGGATAGCCATGCATTGTTACTCCCGATCTATGCTGTATCTTCTCTAAAGCCAATTAACCACTCAGTGTTTTATCCCCCAACATCCCAACATCAGGTCAGGGATGAGAGGAACATGCTCAAGGTGATAGCTCGGATGCATCGTGTGGTGGTCATCTTCAAGCTCCTAGTACAGCAGTTCTCAGTCCTGGAAACAATGACTGCCTTGGACTTCAATGACTTCAGGTGTGTGCTTCTCAGTTTAGAGTGCCATAGGACTCACAATCTCATTCTGGTCCTATAAAAGAAGAACACGATTAGGATGAAAGGAGAATCCTGTTCTGTTAGGGCTTGTAGGACATTGGGCCCATTGACCACAAGTACTTCAGAAGTGGTTAAAAACATGCCGTGATTCGCTTTTACATTCAAAACTAGATGATCAACTAATGTCAGTTTATGTGTCCTGTTTTTCACAACAAAGGTTATTAGATGTGAAATGGCTTAAGTAAGCTTATGATGTAAAAATATGAGCAATTGCAGGAATATATAAATAAATATGACAATGAAAATGTCAGTGTTCACTATATACTGTCAATTTTAGCTCCAACCTCCTATACACACAAAGCCATCTATATATGTCTGTGTGTTTATATCTGCATCTGAATACTTTCATCTTTAAAGAGCACACATGCAAGCATTTTTTCTAAAGTTAGATAAGAAAATTTCTCAAGAAATTTAAAAAGGAATCCATTATATAATAGGCAAAATTTCAAATAAGTTTCAAAGTAAAAAAAAAAAATGAGTTGAGTTATTTGTGGAAATGGCTAAGAAATTAAAGTCTCAGCATCACTTAGGGGATTTAGAAGATATAAGAGTTTGGATGGTTAGTAACATCTCTGGTCATCTTTGACTGGACCAGGCAACATTTCATTGTTTAGAACTGTTTTATCTCACCGACACCCATTTAGGGAGGAGGATGGATGATAATACTCATGATTAGAATTGGTAGGTAGGATTAAATAATATTTATGTACAATATTTTGCCACTGTAGAAAAACACAATTTCCTAATATTCACCTGTCTTTTTCTTAGAAAGGAAACATGTTACATGAATGCACACTGTTATTTATGTGTAAAATCAATGTTCTCTAGTGGGAAATGTGTATATTATTTCTATACATTACTACATACTAAGGCATATATTATATATTAAAATATATGGCATCTCATAACTCTCAAAAGTTCTAACCAACTTCAAATTGGTCCACAGTGACAATGATGTTTAAGTACCTCATTTTTCTTATTTATATAAGGAGCTCTTTATGTAGAATCCAGGTGCCTGTCTGCCCCAGAAAGATATTCTGACAAAACATATTTTTAGGATAAAACATTACAAGAATAAAAAAGTCATCTTTTCCTTTCTTTTTTTTTTCCCTTCTCAGAGAATACCTATCTCCAGCATCAGGCTTCCAGAGTCTACAGTTCCGGCTGCTAGAAAATAAGATTGGTGTTCTTCAGAGCTTGAGAGTCCCTTACAACAGGAAACACTATCGTGATAACTTTGGAGGAGACTACAATGAGGTGCTGCTGAAATCAGAGCAGGAGCAGACACTGTTGCAGCTGGTGGAGGTGAGAGCACATGAGCAGCCTCTCAAGCAGTGCTCCAACCTACTTGGCACAGCGTCTGTTGTATCAGAATTCTGACACTCTTATCAAAATGGTGTTACTTTCATGATAAACAAAGACAGGAAAAAAACTACTGAACTTGTAATTGAGCTTACTGAAACATTTAAAATATTAAGAATCTGACTGATAAATTCAACAAGATTTATACAATTGCATGTTAATATCATCTCATTAAATTATTCTAACAAATATTCCTACTGAGAAATATGCAATTAGCTGATTTCTTGCCTTGATTGTGCTTGATTATTCAATCAACTTTGGTTCTCTGAAATATTGCATAATTAAAAAAATGTACTGAGAATTTTTACTAATTAAATAACTAAGAATGTTCTCTTCATGAAAATTCCCTTCTTATTCTAGTTTCCTGGGAATTTATAAACAGTGTTTATGGATGCTTAACTTGATTTTTTATGATAGCATAGTATAAGACGTCTTGATTTTTATCACTAAACTTTGCTGTTAGAAATTAAAATTTTTCTCGAATGAATTGGTCCTTTAATCTCCTGGGTGTTTTAAGTGTGAATTTGGGTATATAATAGTATATATTGCCTATATACTATTAAAGAACTTATTAAGATGGAGAAAATGAATAAAAAGCTGATTTCAAAACTAAATGCACGTTAAGTAAGAATCAATAGATATGTATAAAGTCAGTTTGATTTCTAGGTTTCAAGGTCATTTGTAATCTTAGACCAATTACAGGAGGGGGTGCAGAGATGGCTCAGGGACTTGCATCTTCACAGGATTAGTAATTTAGTAAAACAGTAAAACAGTAGACAAAATATATTGGTGTTATTTCCTAAATTAAGAGAAAGAAGGAAAAGACAAAGGTTTATAAGTAAGCTAACATGTTTCTCAGAATCATGAAGATGTTAAAAGTTTAAGTTTACCAGGTATTAACCTAAATAATTATTTACCTTAGGCATGGCTGGAAAGAACACCTGGTTTAGAGCCACATGGATTTAATTTCTGGGGGAAGTTTGAAAAAAATATCTTGAAAGGCCTGGAAGAGGAATTTCTAAGGATTCAGGTAATTATGAATTCATGCCACAAACTTACTAAGAAAGAATTAGAAATTTAACCCAAAAATTATCTGTTATTTTCATAATTTTCTTTATAATTTTCTTTTATATATCTTTCTTGGACTATATATTACATAATTGATTTAACTTCCTCCCTATGTATAAAAATTATGCATAAGACCATTATAAAGAAAGATTTTTACCTATTGTAATCAAGTATTGTTTATATGCTATTAATATATTTTCATCCTAATTGAAAGTAGTATATTTTGATCAATTCAAGACCCAAGTGGCATAGAAGAAAGGAACTAGGTAAATATATTTAACCACATTTTTTTTTACTATTTTTTTTTTGCTAGGTTCTTTCCATTGGCTACAGACAATATCAATTTGATCTTTACTTTTATGTGAAATTGTTTCCAAATTTTCTTCAGAATACAGATCTTGCACCTTGTCTTCATGATTCAATTTCTGTAGCCATTCAACTTTGCCACCTTGAAAATGGGTTCTTAAACCATGTACTTCAAAGTCATGTAATATAGGTTCAACTTTCATTTAAACAGTAGACTCCTGTGGCAATAAAAATTATTTCTTGTTTAATTTTTCCTTCAGGCAAAATGTAAAGTAAGGATGTCTACTTCAAAGGATTATGATTATGAGTTCCATGTTTTAAAGCATTTTGATAATGTTAGGTTACTTGTAGCTTTGTCTCCCATGATACTCTCATCCCCCTGCCTTCATACCTTGTCATTCATAAGTGTCATTCACATGCATGAGTCCAATAACCCATCTCAGTTTTATTAACCACACAGGGATAGGTATCATGCCCACAATCAATTCTCTATTGTTTCCCAGCTCTTTACTGCTCACTTCACCTTCTGCTTCAATTCTAGGTATTCACCAGTGATTCTCAACATTTATCCCCAGCTTAGTTGTCCCCTTAGATTTCAGATCATGTATTTAAAGTTCTACACGGTATGTTCTTCTGATCCTCTTAAAATAAGAAAAGAAAATTAAGTAAAAAAAAAAATTCCCTCCCACGAGTCCTCACCTTGACCCAGTCTTCTCAGAGTTAAGTATTTTTTCCTCCCAAGAGCCTTTAACTGTCAAGTAAGTCACCTAGGAGCGGTCCTTGTTTCTACTCCTTTTCAATAATGATTATTTTTTTTAATTTTAAAGATTTATTTACTGTATTTTTATATGTATGATAATTTTGTCTGCATATCCGTGTGTGTACCAGATTGCACCCATTAAGGTCAAATGAGAATGTTGCATCCCGGGGCCTCAAGTTACAGAGAGTTGTTAGTGAACATGTGGATGTTAAGAACTGAATCATAGCTAACAACAAGTATTCCTAACCACTGAGCAAGCCATCTGTCCAGTCCCTCAACAATATTTCTCTTGGATGACTGAATCAGCTTTGTATCTAATAGCAGCTCTCATATGTTTTTTTACACCTACCACCAAGACTAAAGTGAAAGTCTCTTGACTGTCCCAATCCTTTCCCACTGTAGGCCTCCCAGTTTATTCTCTGAGCTGCAATCACTGTCTTTCTAAAACACAAACATTGATAGTCTCTCCCTTTTGCCTAAAACCTCTCATGTTCCATTGCTGTTTTCAAGAAAAAGATAGATATCCATAACACAAACCCTAAAGCTTTCATGTGTCACGTGGGCCAACCTCACTGTGCTGCTCCCACTAGCTGAGCTAGCTCAGCATTCTGAATCCTCTCAGTTTAAAATCTTTGTCAGAAGGCAAAGCATTCCATCTTGGTCAGCCTTCTGGCTGCTGTCACTCCCTATGATGGTTTTTCTGTTTTTGTATAGTGCTGTTCATGGTTTTAGTGCTGTGCTTTGGTGACTAAATGCATCCCATCTCATTCCTATAAGGGAAATGTTTTTGAGGTGAGGTGATTCAGTGTTTGTTCACAATTTTTATGTTTGCTACTTTCCTGTGAGCATTTACTTAATAAGTGAATAATTGTTGGTAATAATATTGCACTCAGGCTCTCACTGCTGGAGTACTTGCTCTGATGAATTGGAGATAACTGGGCTAGCATCTCTGTTATCATCCAGATAACCAATTGCAAGTGGAGCTGGAGGGTGGGCAATCAATTCTTTAACCAATCAAAGGATTTTAAAGAATTTAAATAGCATTAATACTGGTTTTGATGAAGAAGTAATGTTTTCTAAGACCGACATTATCTCTACATTAAATGATTATTATTTAAAATCAATACCTATCACTTGCTATTCATTTTGGTCTATCTCGAAGGAGTTTTCTCAAGAGTGTTTGGCATTATTAAATTATTTAAACATAAAGGAAATGAGAGACCAGCAAGTACATGGAAGTTTTCTCCTTGTTAGACCTATCTTCCATATTGCACTATTGGATGTTAAGATTAATACTTGAGGTACACGCTTGTTATAAGCTGAGAATCTACTTCCTCTGAAAGAAGCAATTTCAAACAGCAATCTGATCTCTGCCGGGGAAGATTAAAGCAGTATTTTCCCATAAGGCTAAAAAAGACTCTGAAGAAAAAGAGGAACAGATGGCAGAGTTCCGGAAACAGAAGGAGGTGCTGCTCTGCTTGTTTGATGAGAAGCGTCATGACTATCTACTGAACAAAGGTAAACGTGCTGTCCGAGGGAGGGTCTAAGACCTCCAGGGTATATGCGTGAAGATAAATATACGCCATAAGCCTAACTGGGGGGAAACTCTTTACCTACTCAGAGAAGTGAGAAGGGGGTTGACACTGTGTCTGACAGCCCTACAATAACCATCTTGATTGTTCTGTATAGTTACAAGACACTAGCAAATCTCTCCATACTATGTGCTATACTCAAGGTAAACTGTCATTGTAAAGAACTTCAGAAATCTTTTAAGATCATGCAGAACAGATGTATTAGTTTTAAGCATACAATATGGAGTGCAGCAGTGGCATGGGGTCAGGATCAGTTGCTAGCCTCCATTCTCTAAATTCTCGGCCAAGCATAGCTAACATTTACTTCTCACCGTGAAGGGCAGAACGTTTTCTTAGCTTACGTGCCATACTCTAGAAAACCAATTTTACATAAATTAGAATGAACCAACAAACACAAAACCAAAACTACAATTTTTGGGTGGTTTTCAGATAAAATCTTAGTATGTCCCCCCAGGATGGCTTTAAATCTATGATCCCTCTGCCTCAGCTTTTGAGTATTGGGATTATAGATGTTCACTACCACATCTAAAACAAACAAATTAAACATAGACAAATGACAAGTCACTGTTAAATAGGAAATGAAGTGAATCTTGCTTAGTTTTTGAAGTGAATGGAAAAATACATGTATCATGGGGGTTACTTATTCTTTATATCAGGCTTTCTTAATATAGCACTTAACATTTAAGAATATAAAATAATATATATTATGTATAATATATATAATAAAAATAAAGATAATATATTAATTTGACTTTTAAAACTATAGATTACTAAGTACAGCTCCTTTCTCTGAAAACACATAGTACATTTTACTAAGATGAATTGCTGTGAACTCCAGATCAGTGCCAAAAGTCCTTGGCTCAAGCATGCTAGGCCCTTGGACTCTATCAATACCACCAAGAAGAAATATTAATGTTGAAAATTTCCTGCATATCCTACAGGTGAACGACGACTGTCATACCGTGCACTCCAGGGAGCACTGATGATATATTTTTACAGGTAAAAAGAAGATTATAACAAATAAAGAAAGTAAAATTGAAGAGTGGATATGGAGATGTCAAGGATACAGTCTATAAGTTACAATCAAAATTTAATTTAGTTTTTTAGTAATATAGTTTTTGGGGAAAACACTGAAAAATGATTACTTTAAATAAAAAAATCTGTCCTTACTCAGATGGACAGTAGTGGGATGTTTATACATATGTGCAGACAAAAAAAATGCACATTGTATTTTACTTACAGAAAGCATTGTGTGTCAGTTATTAAGTGACCCAAAATGACCAAAGCAATTGTTTTCTTAGAAGCTCAATTGTGAAATTATTATTTTATTAGAAAATAGTTTCAGAGATTTCTGTTTTATAAAATGAAAATTAGAAGCCAGTTAGATCAGTGGGTAGGTAAGGGTGCTTGCTACTAAGCTGGACAGCCTCAGTTTGATTCCTAGAAACTACAGGGTAGAAGAGAGCTGACTCTCTCTAGTTGTCTCCTGCCTAAAGGTTCTTGAGACACTGCATGTACGTGGCCTGTGTGAAGAATATATAATGAAAGCTAAAATAAAAAAGTATGTCAAGGAAAATGTCTCATAAACAGTTGTCTCCTAGTGGTTTTATAGAAAATCACCTCTAGTGTCTAAAATGTTTTCAGGTTCTACTGAGTGTTCATCCTCTGCTTAGATCCTATGAATGTGGATTCAGGCAGTAAGGATTCCCTTGACAAACAAGCTTCAAGGGGAAGTTTGTAGGATATTTTATATGTATGGTTTAATTTTGCAAATTCTCTTGAATCTATTTCTTCAGGATCAGAAGGGACAGAATCTTTTAGCTTTTTTTCCCCCTTCTTGAAATAAATAGATTACCCTAAGTATAACATGTATCAAGAATGTGTCTGGCTTCAATGGAAAAAGAAATCCCAGCACGCTAGGGTATATAGAAATTGAACTTGTTTGCACAGTGTAGTGTTTGCTTTGAAGCATTTGATGGCTGTTAGCATTCTATATAAGATACTGCAGCATATCTCCCTTTCAATAACACCATATTAGACAGGACTCTTTGGCTGGTTACCTCATGTATTACGTGTAAGTTACGTGGAGCTGTCTACACGTCACACAAATACTGGGCACTGAATAGTGACTGAGAAGACAATCCTGAGGTAGTATAGCTTTTTTTTTTTTTTTTTTTTGAGACAAGGTTTCTCTGTGCAGCCCCTGGCTGTCCTGGAAGTCACTCTGTAGACCAGGCTGGCCGCGAACTCAGAAATCCACCTGCCTCTTCCTCCCAAGTGCTGGGATTAACTGAGTGAACTATCACAGCCCGGCGGTAGTATAACTCTTAAGTATCAAGTTGATCAGGGCCAACCAACACAAAGACACTCTGGCCTGTCTTAAAGCACTGGATTTTCATAAATAGACAAGACTTCCTCCTGTTGTGTCCTGTAGGGAGGAGCCTCGATTCCAGGTCCCTTTCCAGTTGCTCACTTCACTTATGGACATCGACACACTCATGACCAAATGGAGATGTAAGTCCTCCTCCGTCAAGCCCCCTTGCCCAAACCCGTGTCTTTACCACAAAACATTTCGGGGATCAAAAGAAAGTTTTAATATATTCTAGAATGAAAAGAAAATGAATGTTCTGTCAGTTTAAATACATAATATCTCAACCCTCATTCCAATTCCTTTTAAAGTAAAATTATTTGCTTTATTTTGTCTTACTATATTAGTCTTTAGTTAATTCTTGGCTGATGCATGAAATAATGGGCTTCATTATGACATTTACATACCCAGCCATCATTATACCTTATGTTCTCCTGCCAACAACATCTCTTTTGTTGGCCCCCTTTGTATGTTCATGTATATGTTATTAAAACCTGGCCCAAATTTGGAAAACCATGCAGTATTTTCTATCTTACTCTTCAGGACTCCTTCATTCCTTAGTTTCTCCATCTGTCCTGGGTCGTGGCTTGTATAAGTTAACATGATGAACTTCCAATAAGTAACTTCTACTGTTTTTTTTTTTTTTTTTTTTTTTAATTTTTATTTTTCCTGGAAGAAGGATCCCACAGAGAAACAAATGGGAAGGATTCATGAAAGCCAATTTGTGGTCCTTCCTCTCAGTTACTGGGCTCACAGGTCAAAAGCAATGAAGAATGAATTAAAATGTGTATAGCCTAAACCACAGGGGTGCTAGGCAACCTGATGGTCTAATCTGGTGCTCATATTTGACCTTTCCATCTGGCTAAGTGATATGGTGTCAGCCTTTGCTGAAGCAATCATCATTACCAACCCTTTGGTTTTAGAACTCTGTAAAGCTAATGGCAGAAAAATATCCATGCAGTAAATTTGTATGTTTGCCTAGATAATCATGTGTGCATGGTGCACAGGATGCTGGGCACCAAGGCTGGCACTGGGGGATCCTCAGGCTATCATTACCTGCGCTCAACTGTGAGGTAAGTCGGGCTTCTCACCAAGGAGTAAGTCTGCAGATCTTGGCATCTACAAGTCTATGCATATCATCTTAGAAAAGTTATGTTTACTTTTGTCTGAACGGTTAACAGTACATTCTAGTTAGAGGCCAATATTCCTGTGGAAACTGAAAGTAATCATTTAAACACCTCAGTAAAAGAGCTTCAATTGGCTAACAAACAGAAAGACATTTTTCATATGAAAAACAGTCTATAAATATGTATAATGAAGCCAAGATGATCTTTAAATTTGTCAATCCTTTATAGAAGTTATATGATAGCTACTTTGCAATTAGAAAAATATTTTTCAATGAGTAACAAAGAACTCTGTACTTTAAATGTATAACTTTACACACCACCCTTTTACAGTGAAAAGTGAGGAGTCTAGTGCCATATCTTGGCAGTTAAACATATTTACTGTTCATCTAGAGTTTGATTGCTAATACCCAAGTAAATCAGTTTACAACTGCCTGTAATTTCAGGTACCTGACACCTGATACCTCTGGCCTCATCGTTACCTACAAGCACATGCACATAGCTGCATACAGATATACACATAAATATATTTTTAAATAATAAAAATAAATCTTAAAACAAATAGGAAATAAGGGCACAACCTCATCTACATGAATACAATAGCACAGTAATTAATCTATATCACTCTGGTATGAATCAAATACATTACTGTCTATAAACATTAACCTGGAATGTGATTGAAATTTATATAATATTAATACCAATGCTACCTAGAAACCAACCTATATGCAATATATGACATGTAAGTTATAATGTTGAATATTAGCTATTTATGTGAAATATTTTTGAAGAAATATGAAGTATAATAGTTTTCATATCCACCATCTAACATCTCTGCATATATATGTTTCCAGTGACAGGTACAAGGTTTTTGTGGATTTATTTAACCTCTCAACATACCTGGTTCCCCGACACTGGATACCAAAGATGAATCCAATCATTCACAAATTCCTTTACACAGCTGAGTACAGTGACAGCTCTTACTTCAGCAGCGACGAGTCGGATTAAGTTCTTCTGAACATCGATGAAAACTACACGATTCTCAGTAGGCTTTTACTTTATAAATTTTTATGCATACATGATTGGTGTAATATATTTATATATGTAGTTCAGTGACATGATGCTTTGTCCAATCCTGGAAAAAAGTTTATGATCTTGCATATTGTGATGATGTACGATTAAGCAAATCAAACATTATGATAAATAATTTAGTAAAATGTTAGCATCGTCATACATATGATGAATTCTTGTTACAACTCAATTTACCCTGGTACTTACCTCCATTGAACCACTTCATGTAATTATTACCTTATTACTTCATACTTTATAAAGCTGTTGAACAGTTACTTTATATTATAGATACAATAAATACTATTCTCTGCAAAATTTATTCAAACAAATCTTTAAGCAATAAACTTAGTTTTTGGCTGCGTATTGCTCGTAAAAACTCAGGAACCTTTTTTTTTTTTTTATGGGAATCATGATGAGTAGTAGCAGAAATCTGTCTGAAGCTTAGCCTGAAGGATGCTATATTATTTCACCTAATCCCAGAACTCAAAGGCACTTAAGAAATATATCACAGTAATCCAACTCAGCTCCCTGAATATGTTAACCCTGATACATTTTGAAGATGCTCTGTGTCAATGTTGGCGGTCATAGAGCACTTTGTTCTTTACACTCTGGACCTTGACATTTTCGCCTGTTCAAATGCTGGACTAGGATATGGTCAGTGCTAACACACAGAAATGCTGCCAAAATAAGTAGCACTTCTAATTGGAAGAAAAGATAATTCTTAGTGGAATTTCAAAGTCACTGCAAAGTTGATTGACTTAACACTTGCAATGGAAACCTTGTCAAATCACTTCCAGGACCTGTAGGTGATCTTCAGTGTGAATCCTATGTAGCAAGTAACACATTCAGCTGCTCTGTATTTGGTTTTCTGTGGTAGGTGAATGAGCTGGTGTATGAGTCATCAGTCTACAGAAGATGCAAAGATAGAGATGCTCTACCATGATGCTTATTTGAAAAAAAAATGCATGCTATCTTATAGACCTTTGGGGATTCCCAATGATATAAAACTTGTGAGTAAAATGATAACGTCATTTTAGAAATTTAAATCTGGAGAAATACAATAGACACATTATAATAGCATCTTTCACAGCCATCTACATTCTGCTCTGGAGATAGTGTTCAGGACTTATTTTGTTAAAGTTCATTGAGTCTAGTTACTAATAAAGGTTGTCAGAATCAAAGGGAATTGCTTACACCAGGCTCTAATAAGAAAACAAAAGTAATAAAGCTGACAAGTCACTGAAAGGGAGTATTATGTATAATTGATACATAACAAAAACTATCACAAAATGTGTTTGAAGAACATCACATCAAAGGTCATTATAACTCTATACAAAATCAAAAAACAAAACCAACCAACCAAACAAAAAAACCTAAACTTTCATGAAGATATCTCCCTGGTGACTGTCTAATTAAGCCTGAGTGTAGATCTCTAAGGCTCTGGGCAGTCATTTTGTAACAGAACAGCTTAATGATCTTTGTTTTACCAGTAAAACCCCTGTCTCCCTTTACCTCTTAGACACACTCATATACATATCCAGCTTCATTCACTGTGGAACAATAAACTCATTATCTCCAAATAATCTGCCTTAGTTTTTTATTTTAGGTTGGCTAAAGACAACTGAAGAGTGTAGATAGGATAATAAAAGTGTACCTCTCAGAAAGGGTGAGTGAAAGAGAGGATGAAGACAGATGTAGGAATGGGTTCTAAGGAAGAGTCAACTTGATTGAGTGTCTAGAATTCCTTTTAACTCTATGGCCTGCTTACACAATAGCAACGCTGCTGACAGAAAAAGAAGGCAAAGAAGAAAGCACTGCTAGACATTGACAAGAGTAAAGGGAGGATGGTGAGGAGAATCCTGGACATGGTGGAATTAAAATCATCTATACAGAAAACCACATTGGATATATGGGTTTGAATCCAAGAAAATGTGAATATAAACCTTGTCAATACTAATAAATATCTGTAACTGCTCACAAATACTGACCAATTATAGACCACATATTTAAGAATGAGTTCTTTTTAATTAAAAATCAAATACAGGTTGTCTTATTACAAATGTTATCAATCCAGAACACTTAGAGGGTTACAGTCATTTTGAAATTTTAAAATTTCTTTTTTGTTTGAAGCTGGGTATCAGAAACATTGCTCATAACTTACTGAAAGTCATTACCAAAAACTATAGCCAAACTAAATTCCTTTCTGGATTCCTTTGATAATTAGACTACTTTATTCAAAATGTTAAGAACTGTCTTCTGCCATTTCTCTATACTTCACGCTCTGCACATCCTTTTGAGATTGTTTCTCACTGGAACAGACAAAAGAGTAAGGAGTTTTGTTCTTCATGTCAGTTTTCTAACAAAGGACATAAGGAACAATGTGAGAAGGTGTCAGAGAATTTTTTTTAAAGTAAGAGATTGGGTAACAGAAATGTAATATAACCAATGGGACCGAGTTACTTTGGACTGGAAGGTGAATCACCTGGAAACCAAAGGAATTGCATGGTAAAGGACAAGAGAGGGAATAAATGTGGACCATACTTCATTCTCTACTACAGACAGAAGAAGACAAGAAGCTAAATGTTTTGGGTGTTTGACAGTGAACCTTTATAGACATTATGCCTCCCTGAAAGTGGCATAGGATACTCTCTATCACATAGCTGTCATGTGGTCATGTGCTTCATTTAACTCCAGTTGGGTTGTCTCTCTGAAGATGGGATTCTCTTTGTGCATAGTTGCTTCTTCTTTGCAGATAGTTGTTCCATTGTTTAGAGTAAGGTTCATATGCTGAGATAAAACAACTGATATTTCAAATCTGTACACATGGAACTCCATTCCAGAAAGCCACTGTAACTGTGAGGTACACATTGTATCAGGTTGAGAGTTCTTGTAGATGAGGTAATCTAAGATGGATGATTATAAGTCACAAAGGAAAACGAATTTTCATCTTTTCTGTGCTCCAACCTAACCAAAGTACTTCATTAAAGTAGACAGCCAGAAAGACAATAAGCAAGTAAAAATCCCAACTGCTTCCAGATAAAAGACACTATGTGACTTCTGATTCAACCAAACTCTCAGAGGTACACACTATCCCACTGAGTCTGTTGATCAGTCAGTGAGCTGGGGATTTCCTAAGAACTTTGGCTGTCCATCTCTCTGCAAAAATAGATGTCCTAGGTTGCTTTACAAAATGCCAGTTTGCTCTTAGAACTTCTCTGTAGACAAGTCGTTGGAACTTGATGGTGCATAATGCTTAGAGTTTAGTATTATGTTAAATTACTTTATGAAGTGCATCATTTTGGTAGTTGTCTCATGGGGAATCCAAAATATTTCATGTTTACACAAAGACAGCAGCAACAGAGTCTTCAATGCCTAATACAAAAGATAAAAAAGGATAAAAAGTATTAATAGCAATCAATTTCCTCTGCACAATTTGCTTTACAATTTCAATTTTCACTTATGTTTAGAATATGTTAGTATCCACTGACAAATTAGTGTTTATGCCTAGCTGTCAACAAAGCAACATTAAAGGCAAACACTAGAAGAATACTTAACGATTTTTGTCCTAAAAATCAAGGCATAATACATGAACATATATAAGATCTATACTTCCATCATATGTATTTCCTAAGAGATATTTAGAGTTAAAACACATTACGGGATTTATTTTAAAATGTTGAAAAATGTAAGCTCTTAGATTTGAAGTTTACTACCTTTTAATAAAACATAAGTATTTATAGGCTTTCTTAGTGCACTATAATATAGAACTAGCCATCACAGTAAAAGCGCTAAGAGCCCATTTGAAAACTGAATTTCATTTAAATGACCAATATTTTTGAACTTCCTTGGATTATGGAATAGTCTCTGCCTTTTGTTCCTGTTATTGCAATACAATGTTCAGGAACTATACTCTGAAGGCATTTGGATCCTCTGAAGGCAGTTAGATGCCAGGAGGCCTCTGACTGAGATAGAGACTGAGAGAGCAGGTAGATGGAAGAAGACACCTGGGAGGCGAGAAAAGACAGAGCCATGGAGGCGGTTATGAACCACATCTTCATTGTGTGCTCTGTACTCAAGAGACCCACACTCCAGCCAGACCTTTGAAAACAGTCAACTTTTAGAGCAAACTAGACACAGCTAGCAGCAGAGGGTCATGGGCAGCAGACTCTCAGCTGTGAGTTCCAATGGCACAAAAGCAGCCATGATGATGGACAACTGAGCAGCAGGGGTCTGGGCGGCTGCCTTTGCTCTACAAAGCTGGCTCTTTCCAATATGGAAACCATTTCGTTGTCCAGTAAGACAGGTTAGTTATTAATTTTCATAGACTCTAGGCTATGAAGTAAGTGAACAGTAATCACTAGATTGTAGCAAAACATCTACTCTCGAATTTTGCTTTAACTTTTTTGTCTGTCTCAGAGGCTTGAAGGGCCTGCAAGTTGTCAAGATTTGGGTGTCACATGGTTGGAACTCATTACAATGAGAAACAAGTGTTTCTATATGCAATTCAGCTTAACTCTAAGATTTAGAAAATATGATGATTTTCCAGACTGAAATCTTACACTACAGTTCTGAATACAGGTTTCAGCATCAGTGGTAGAACCTCTTTCCATTTGCTTTTTTGTTAGGTTTGTAATACAATATAAAGGCATCTGCTTATATGGTAAGTCTTGTAGTTTCCATGGGCATTTTGTAAGCTTTTTCCAGGTGACTAATTGCAAATTAAGTAAAAAGAAGTGTGTTGTATAGATTTTCATACTTTAACACAAAGAAAAACCTATTTCTTTTTTTAATTTTCATGTTTTCCTTGGCTTTGCAGTATCAGAGATCAAATCCAGGGCCTCAAGCATACCTCGGGTACTCTTAACCACTTTGAGCATTTAGGGAAATTCATACATCATAAAAAGCAGAGACATCTTCTGGGGAAGTTCAGTAACCTAAATAGAGTATATAATCAGTTTTTTAAAAGTAGTTGCTTTGTTATTGTTTTATGTTTTAACACATATACATGATTTTTTTCCATTTTGTACGTGTATTTAATAGTGCATTATGAAAACCTTCATTTCTCATTAACAGGGTAAGCAATGAGATTAATACCACAAAAGGGCATTGAGCCCATTGAAAGCATTCATGTCTGTCATGATGATATATTCAGAAAGCTCTTCACATTTAGCCTGGAGTTTTCAACACAAATTTATGACTTACCACAAACATTACCTCCCATTTTCACATGAGCATAGCCTTCTACTCCCCAGGAGTCTCCCCAGGAGTTTCTCACCATCCAATATGGAGTATTTCCTACAAAGATAAGATGCTAAGATACACTGCTAAACATGTATTGATCAGGAACAAGTGCATTTCTGTATTTAAATTGAGTATGCCATCAATGTAGTTGCTGTGAGAAGTTTACTATAAATATACAGAGATAAAGTGCATTGACTTTCTGTAAGTTATTTTCTGTAGGCAGCTCCGTAAACTTGAACTGTGCTTATTCTGTCATCCTATACGGCAGACTCTGTCTGAGTTCATTTTGTTTATTACAGAGGCAAACAGGCCAAGGCAAATGTATTCCCATGGAATTAGCAGGTAGAGTGTTAAACATGTTTAATAAACTCTCAGGTACTTCACTCCTGCCAACACTTACCCTAAATATCACAGGGAAAACAATCACCTCAGGTGAATGTAAATTCATCATTCAAAGACTAGACTGTGGTTTAGTGATGGTCTTGTATATGAAAGTCACAGGATTGAATGCTTAGTACCACATGTACACAGACAGGGGCTGGTGGGATGGAGGGAGGGAGGGAAGAATGGGGAGGAGAGAGAGAGAGAGAGAGAGAGAGAGAGAGAGAGAGAGAGA
>JADRCD010211593.1:0-20353 GCA_019843815.1 Montemys delectorum | reverse complement strand
GAGAGAGAGAGAGAGAGAGAGAGAGAGAGAGAGAGAGAGAGAGAATTGAAACCCGATTGATCTGCCAAGACAATTCTATGAAGACCACGGACAAGCAACTTCTGAGGCGCAGCAGAACATCTCAGCAGGGTCCAGGTCTTAGTTATGAACCCCATCTGAAGAGGGATTTGATGAGCTAGTAATTACCTGTTTTATCAAAGCCTGTGATAAGAACCGCATGGTTTGCCTCCCCACTGGAGCAGTGATGCTGGATTATGCCCCCCAGATAATCTTGCCAGCTTACTGCATCAACTATCACAACCAAAGGGCCAAAGGATAGAAGTGCTCTGGCCATTTCATCTTCTTGGTCCCTATAGAAGGAAGATATAGACATAGGTTAAAAAAAAAGTTAGATTTTTAAGGTAAAAGTAAAAATGATATTTTAAATCTGTGTTAAATCGGTGTATGTATACACAGATATTAAAATCCAAGACAATTTGACAGTCCAGGACTATATGGGACTCAATGATACTAGGAGTTCACCCTTTTCCCATATCTTTTGCTATGAAATATTTCCATTTTACAGTGTCTCAGGGACCAAGGTTTTTGGCCCTCCAGACATTTACATATAGTCCAATCAGGATGAAACACAAAAGAGAAACTCTGCATCCCTGTTGAGAAGATTTCCAGGAAATAACACTTTTGGGTGTACTGATCTCATTGGCTAAAACTCAGGGATGGGATCAGCTGGGACTTATAAGGAGAAAAATGTTTTGTATTTGGTAAACAAAGCATCATGTTAAACTGTAGGGTTTCTTTTAGTAAAAAAAAAAAGAAAGTGTAAAGTTTTGATATTTGTAAATACTTTGACACCTCTAGAGATCAGCATCTGAAGAACAACAGGATCCACTTTTGTCAGTGATTGTTCAATGTCAGAATTACAAAGAAGGCTCATTCAGAGGAACTCAGAGGAAGAGATGTCAAAAAATAAGGAAACTTCAAGATGCCAGGAGAACTAGGTGCTAGGTTACCAAGATTACAAAGCAAACAGTTGTTACTTTTTACAATTGGTGGTTTATAGCAAAATCTAAGGTTACCTAACATTTTGCCATCCTAACTGTATGTGATCAAACCACTATTTACATCTTTCAAAGGCCAGCCTGTGGGTGAAGGATACTGAAACCATGGCACTGATAGTTAAGGCCGTAAAGATAGCATGTGGTGGTTTATTGCTACCACAAGCTACGAAGGATTAGCGGCTTTCAGAGTAAGTGCTTCCTTACTGCGCCTGCTGCAGCCCAGTTTCCAGCAAGAGGACACAGTCTACAGATGGAGGCCCTCTGGCAGCCTGTCAGTGCAATTGACTACAACAGAACAGAACGGTGACCTCATTGTACACAAGGAGTCTTCCGAACTGGTATTCAGCATTTACACTTGGAACTTTTGCTCTAATGACTTGTGCACCGAAGCATTACAAAGACAGGAGGAGGGAGAGAAGAATAAAACTTTAAAAGGTTCCATGCCCAAAGACTGGCTTCAGATTTCTCAAATACTGGGTTCAAATTCCACCTGTATACTGTAGTCATTCCATCTACCACCTATACACTACACAAGTGTAAAATTACAGAATTTAATAGACTGTATTGCATGGTGTGTGGCACGTCTAGCATAAGTTTTCATCCTATACAATAAATCTATAATAAACCTTATATGATTTACTCAAAACTTAATCATCTTTCGCTGCCTTCTCAGTTACCCAAGAACTAATTCAGCTCAGCCTAGGTTATCTGAACAAGTGACATTGCCCTCATTTCTCCTGCAAAGAATATGGCTTTCTCCAAGTTAAACTCTGTGGCCTGTGCTATCTGTGTCCCCTCTGTCAGCTGGAGCCAGTGTAGATTTCCATGTGGTTACATTTTATTTCACAAGTCAGCAACTTATAAAAATCTATAGTCCCTAAAGAACCTTTAAATTTTCTTGTCGCCAGGTATATTGTTTAAGGGCAATACTCTCTGTAACTGACATCTGGATGTTATCTCCTCTCCCTGAGAGCTTGGTGTGATAATATGCTCTGTCCTTTGTCTAGATCCCTTGCTGGGCATAGCCACTTGCTTCCTTTTGGTTATCTTCACAGCAGGTCTTACATGCCAGTTTGAGTAGTACAAGCCCTGGATCTGAAGAACAAAAGTCCATGGAAGACAGGAAGCTTTATAGTTTTTTTTTTTTTTTTTTTTTGCCTTAAGTCTAGGTGATGTTTGTGTTTTGACTCTACCCTCTTTGTTGATCTTTTCGGTTTCTGCACAGTGTCTTGTGGAGGATCGGGTGACTCACTCTGCCCTAAAACATATGATTTGAAAATTAGACCATGAAAACTAGAGACCGTGATCTAAGAACTAGAGAGGGCTATGCACAGGCTCAGAGGTGACGAGGCATGATCTTCATCCCAGCCATATAGTCCACAACCCAGTGACCCCAAGTCGTAGGCTTGCATCCAATGCAAGGAGTGATACTGACATGCCGAAGATCTGGACACTAATCAATGAGGCAGATACCAAGGAAGACCATCCAGCCCCAGCTTCCAGCACAGTAGTACACACCACTACTTCCTAGAACAGGGTGACCATCTAATAAAACCCAGGAATCTTGACAGCATGGCCACCTCTACCTCAGAGGCCCTCTCATCTAAAGGGTGATCTAAAAGATGATTGATAGCAATTTTGATGAGGCTCAGAAGTGTGCATCTCACGTCTGAATCCAGAGTCCCTCAGTCATTGGCCTCAAGTCATAAATAAGATTCTGGCTGAACAGAGCACTTCGCCCTGCTGTGTCCTTCCTCTCCCCTGCCAGGGTGTCTTGTGGCCACTGCTTACATATCTCAACTGTGCCAATATTTCCTTGCTGCTCTCTTCTTGCCTGAGACACTTTTGTCCCACTCTGCTAATTCAAGTTTTCCAGTTTTTCAGTCTGAAAAGCCTAGACTTTTCCATCAAGAAGTGTGCAGTACCAGGCACTCATGAGAAGAATGAATTTTGATTCTAGCCTCCATATACTTCTAGTCCTCTGGCAGGTCCTCTTATGCTGGCCTTGATCTTTTTTTCTACTGGAGACACATTGGTCTCCTCCTTGCTCTGTGAGCTTGCTAGGCGGGCCTCTGTTTCAGGACCTATGCACTCCTTTTCTCTGGTGGGAGCAAGGATACTATCTTCATGAGGTCATTAACTCAAACTCACTTCTCAGGAAGGCTCCTCCGGTCAGCCCTTTCTTGGACTACGCACCCTCCTTCCCTTAAGAGGATTCCTCTTCCAAATCTTTTACTTTGTTCTTTTTAGAAGCTCATTCACCAAACACCACGTTTCGATTTGTGTTATTTGTCTGTCTCCATCACCACAGCATGATACTCAAGGATAGGACTTTGTCTATGTTGCTTATTGTTCAATTCTCAATAATAAACACTGGTCAGTAGTTATCAGAATAAAGGAATTTCTGAAGCCCGACTCTTGCATTTTGAGGTTACTATGAAATGTTTTTTTGTTTTTGTTGTTTTAAATACAGAAGTTATTTGGCTATAGATATTCCATTCCATAGTACAAGAATGTTCTCTTTCTTCTAGTTATACACACACACACACACACACACACACACACACACACACACACACCACACACACACACACACATTCAGGTGATATTATTCTTCTGTCTCTTTCCTATTTTCAACTTACTATCATGCATCCAGGAAATAATTCTTTCATTTGTTCCATTTAATTGCATGCAGAAGACCGGGTTTTCCTGTGAAAAGCTTTCCTTTACCCTTTAGGAACTGGCAAATGTTTTCTTATTTCAGGAAGTGGATTACCCTCACTACCTTAGGGGGACGTTGGCCAAGGTCCTTATAGCCAGAACTCTGTGTAGCCAGGCGTGGAGGAAAGGTTCTACTGTGTGTTCTTAGGGTCATGTTCATGTCCTTTGCAGCATTGACAACCTTTAGTGCTCTGGGCATTTATACTTTGATTTAAAGGGCTAAATTTTGTTCAAAGATCTAATTTACCCCGAATTGCCATTATGTCCCACGTAAATGGCACTGGGACCAAGCAACAGTAAGCCATAAGACATTCTATGCCCTTGTCTGGATTTAATTCTTTTATTCCCTGTGATGTTTCAATAATGGCACAATGACCCAAAAAAACGTTTAACAACGGTGTCAGAAGTTGCTTGCTTCTGTTGTCCAACTTCCTATTTTTAATGTCCGTTCTACTCATCTCCGGTATTAAATGGACCAAAAAATTCTCTGGCCAGCTTTGATATTTTTTTTAATGTGATTTTAATGACTGTTTACATTTAAACTCACCCAGAGTCTCCCTGCTTTTCAATTTCCAACACCCTCCCTTCCCTTTTGACGCCTTTACTCATCCTGCATCACCGTCACACTCATGCTACAAGCCTGCTACCTATCTTATCTTCAGTGCGTCAGTCTTAGGTCCAAGTTTTAATGCGTTTGGCTTGGGTTTTTCTAATAGTTCCTTACTTGGAAACTGCAAGGAATATAGTGTTCAAAAGGGTTTCTTGATATGTAATCTGGGAGTGATTATTCAAATCCAAATCACTTGTATTCCACATCCTAATCCAAATTCCATTGTATTCTATACAATGTGAATTTGGACAGACTCAAATATTAAGACTGAGCAAAGGGCTCATTGTTTTAGCATCTGAATTTTGTGAGTGGTGGTAGATATAAGTTATAGCTTTAAACTCAGTTAAAAGCTATTCATTTTAAATTTCTTATTTATAGTATGATTATACATAGAAGAACACACAGATTAACTTTAATGGTCTACTGTGACCATCAGCTGAACTCTTTAGTAGGAGGTTGGTTCTGAACTGAGAGTGTGGAAGGGTGCCTTCATCAAAGGCATTAATTCTGAAAACAGATTGTGTAGAAATATACACACACACACACACACACACACACACACACACACTCGTTAGTTACCTGAAGTCATATGCAGAAAAATCCTTGACTGAAATTCCAGATTGTGATTGAGGAAAGTAGCCGCACAGGCCATTTTCTGCCTTGAATGGGTATTGGGAATCTGTCACCAACTTCAACTGCGTCTAGAGGAAACAGGCACAATGTCTTCAGTGCTAGCTGTTTGAACAGTTAAGTAGAGCTTACCTTTTCCATGCAGCCAGAGAGGTCAGGCCTCACCAAAGCAGCTTGTGGGCAGTTTGACCTTAAAATTCTAACTGATTGATATCACGAGGTACTTGTACCAAACATCTAAGAAAACAGGAATCCTTAACTTTTAATATTTTATGCCTTCCCTCTCTATAATCACCAGATATGTTAATAAAGTCCTGTCATATTTTTCCTGAGGGCATGCTAGGGCAACACACTTTCCTTCCAGGGCTCCTAAGACTAAGGCAGCTATGCTCTGTGGCCAGACAGTGTGGCCAAGTATTCTTCCTTGATATTACTGAAATATCTCTTGATGTGCTGCATTTCTTATGGTTGCTCACCAGCTGAGTTTCTTCAAAGGGTGGACGCACAATCACTGTTATCTATAATGTGTCTAGAGCAGTCACTGGCCTATAAAGTGAATGTGGATTGGGAAGGCATTTGGGTTTGGACAACACTGACTTGATAATTTTTACAATGGCCTCTTATTTTCTCACTTTGTGCTGCTGGTGCTAGATGTGGAAGTGTCAGAGAGAAAAATGACAAAACTAAACTGTGACAAAGGGCTGTAGTGGGATATCAGGGGCTTGGTGACATGATTCCAACTTCCAGTGCACATTTCTTCATCTATAGTTATGAAGCCAGATGTCCTGTGATGTCCCTCCTAACGTCGTTCGAGACAACCATGGAGACCGGTTTCTTCTTGTCCACATCTCTCTGAGAAATTATATGACAGGTTTCCCTGTGAAAATTACCTACTCAGAAAAGTGAAGGAATCTTTACAATACCTTTATGAAAATGTGTTTAAGATGTCTTCACCCCTTGATATATTGATAGCTAATTTGTCTGGAAGACATTACTTCTAGTATCTTCAGGGTGTGTGATGTAACATACTCGAGCTCTGGCCTAACACATGCCTGGCCTTGGTTTGATTCCCTACAGTATATAATTTTCCTGATTAAGTCATTCCAGCTTTGTGTACTTAGATTTCTGAACACTGAACCTTGCTTAATATAGGAGTGATTGGATTCTGTGAACATACCATGTAAGAGGAAATCAGGGAATAGAAAGCGCAGATGTTTACCTCGTTTAGCCAGCTCAAAGCACCGAGAGGAGAGCCACCGTGGCAGCCATAGTTATTAAAGGAGCAGTCGATGACCTGCTGCACACTTAGATATTCCAGAGGTTTCCCTTGGATCGCACAAGCTGATTCTATTGCGCTCACCACGCTGAAGGCCCAGCATCCTCCACACTGCTCAGAAGACAGGAACAGCAAATGCTAGCACACAGTGTCTAAGTTAAATTTATCAGTGTCTGTAGATACAGCCATATAAAGAAAATAATAACAATAAACAGAAAGTTTCCAGAAAGCAGAAACCAATAAAATAACCATTCATTCAAAATGAAATTAAAATTCTTTCTTGACCAGTGCCACCTCATTAGTTATTAAAACTAAATCCGTGATGTGACTACTACAAAGCAAGTAAGCTAGGCTAATGAATTAGGGGAGGTGAAGAAAACACTCGGAGGGATGACTGTTTTATGATTAGTCCATAACTTCTGTTTATGAATCACAGCTTCTCGGAAAATAGTAAATGGGTTCCGAGGAAAGGAGGTGCCTCCAGGAGTGAAATAGGAGCCACATGAAAGTCTGTACAAGCCACAGAAATAGCAAGAGGGAGAGGGAGGAAGGGAGGGGGAAGGTAAGGATCCAAAAACCTGGCATAAATTCAAGACCACACCATATCCGGCAGAACTAGCACAGGAAAGTCTTGAGTGTACTTCAACACTGAGGTTTTCAAAGGTCTTATTGAGGTTTCTAACCTCAGCCCCCACAGCAAAGGAAAATAGTCACCAACTGAAGATGGACTGATCTCCAAATCTGAGAAGTGTGAGTGTGACTGGGGACACCACACGGACAGTTAGCATCAGTTAAGCCACTGAGGGAGATTCTACAGAAAGCCCACTACTGCTGAGTGTGTAAATTCCTCTGGGAAAGACTGGATTCATACATAACCCACTACTTACACACACACACACACACACACACACACACACATACACACACACACAGATGCAATACCTTAGTGGCAAATTCTAATGAGCAACTATAAACATTGAATTTGAGAGCAAGGAAAGAGCATTTTAACCAAATGGTGGGTGCAACTAGTTTCTTGGTGGGTGCAAAGCACTTCCCATCCATGGAGAGGGGGAAAGACTTAGCTGCTGATGCCACTTGTGAGGGCCATCCTGTGGCTGTGCGTTGGCCTTTTCTGATTGGCTACATAACCTATGCTGATGGTGGAATACATTGCAGTATGAGATGTGATTTAAAAAGAAAAAAAGCACATACTCTTTAAACTTCCTTAAAATAGGTGGGCCACAGTGTATTACAAGTCACACCCATTCCACAAGGGGTTGCGTGTTCTTTCTTCTTTTAGATGACTCTCCAAAAAAACTTCCCTCTCAGCACCCATACCTGAAAGCATACTGTGTGTCCATTTCAGGCTCTCTTCCATTGACATTTTTATATCTATTGTTGTCCTTACATATTTGTAGATCTTTCAACAAGTAAAACCAAAAGGTATTGCACTATGACCTAATCTGGTTGTTTCATATCCACTCCCCCTTTACCATCAAATCTTGGACAGAGCTGATCTGTAACAAGTGTATGTAGCCTCGAAACTACACTGACAGCATTCTTGGGACACAAGTTGGGTGATATACGACTTTATAGGGAGTAAGCATGAAGAACTTGTCTTCTGATAGAGCTCATAGGATAAAGTGAAGACAATAAATCCAGACACTGTGTGACTAGACTCATTTCACTCTCTGGTGCACTTCCCTTTTGAATCACTTACACAGCCAGTAATTACATTTATTTTCCAGATGTTAGTTCCCAGAACTACTGCTATGCATAGGAGTATGGCTACTGGGATATATCCTTGAGGTGTTTGTGCACTGAGGGCAATGGCCATGGATAAGTCATCACACCAGGGCAGGTTTAAAATCAGAACCACATAACTACCTCTCTTCCATCACGGAGCCTACTCTTCTGTTTTGTATAACTGAGGTGTGATTTTATGTAGAAAAAAATCATGAGTTCCTTGGCAAGTTTGACTGAATTTGATCCTTAGGTGCCTTTTAATGCATAGAAAACAAAGAGCAAAGTGACGCCATGCTTACCATCTTCTGGTTCCTTACATGATTGACAACATGCTTGTCCCTCCAGTCAAATCTTAATGGCAAAGACACATTGGGGATAGGTCTCTGTCCTTCTGCTGGGTATCTGGGAGCCCAGGCAGGTTTGCTGCCTAAATACAAAGCTGGACAGAAAGAAGAAGACATCATGGAGGAAGTATTAGATGAAGGATCTCTCTGGGGATTTGGTTTTGGGAGTATCTTGCCAAGCAAAACCAGTTACTACCTAGTCAACCTGTCACTTGAGATTTTTCCTCAGTGCTTTGCACTGAGCAACAGGAAATGCATTTTACTGAAAGCTAGGAATGCAAATTTCAGCAGTGGGACTGGAGCTGATGTAACATGACTTGCTTGATAGAATTAGGCCACTCATGAAAAATGTGTATAACTGACATTGTTTCTTTTATTAGTACCCACAAAGCCATGAATATTCTAAACAGAAATGGTGCTAGACAACTACCAGTATGATGAGACAATTGATAATTACAACTACTTGGATGTGCATCTAAATACATTTAGTTATTAAATAATGATTAGTGGAAAGTAGTCCTTAATTCACTCCCCTTATTTTAGCACATGAGACATACTTCAAAGTTGGCATTTTAAAAATACTAATCATCACATGATTTACAAAATTTTCAATTAAACCAATCCTGAGTTAGACAAAGAGTTAAAATCAGAAATTAATCAATAGTACTGCCAGACCTTACCTTTAAACTCTTCAGGAAACAAATATGAAAACTGATTTACTCCATAGAAGGCAGTAGAGTTCTCATGAGGGAAAGAGTTCAAGTATTGGTGTCTATTAAGGCTTTCCTAAAATAATGAAAACAGACTTTATAATCCACTTTTTCAGTTCTCCAAAGTCATAAATGCATAACTAACTTGGAGGTGTTTTGGGGGTGTAAATGTTAAACCTGATTTTCAGGCTGGGCAAAATGTGCCATATGCATCTGTAATTCTTCTGTAGTTCCCCACACATGCTGAGAATATCACACACATACCTTTTAAAGTGTGGACAAGCACTAGACACTGGTGACACACTGTAATTAAATAATTATGCATAGGAAATGTGCCCTCCATTCATTTGCTTTTCTCTGTGCAGAGTAACAAAGCCTGAAAAAGGACTAAGCTAACAAAGGAATGAAGATGTCCATTCTCTTAGGCTGAATCCAAGATTTTTATTTGGGTCAAAAAGGATTTTACAAAAGATTCAGTCTTAGGGATCTCCCAAGAAGAAGATCTGGTTTTCCTACCTAGCTGGAAGAAAAAAAAATGTAACCATAGCTCTGTATTTCATCATAATTTATTTTAAGTTTGCTTTTTCTATAAAGATTCTTAAATTTCCCAACACTGGCTCCTTATGCCTGCTGCATGGAAACTCAGGGACCACTCTTCTCCGTGCTAGCTTGCGTACATATTGACTTTTGCACTTGAGTGTTTTTGTTTATGACTTAGAAACCAGTAAGTAAAACCAGGACAAGTTTATCAGTCTGAATTATTACTACTTGACCAGCACTGAAGACTTTGCAGGAACACAACAGCTCCTCAATAGCCATATGATTTTTAATAATGACATATGTGAACTTTCCCTAGAGCCTCCTTTCAATAACCTTCATCAGTTGGTTTTCAGCAAGATCATGGATGAGACTCTGCATCTTTGCATGTGACTAGAAGGAGTGCTAACCGGTGAATTTTATACGTCCTTTTCAGTTTCAGGAACTTGCTCGTGGAGAAGCAATGTTTTGAATGTAACACACAGATATACATCCCAAAACAAAACTAAATTTAGAAAGTGGTTTTTCACGACAAGAGTGATAACACAGGCCACTGAGGGGTAACTGCAAAAGAATTTACAGGAATCATTCCTAAGATGGTGGATTCCTTTCCTAAGCAGGAGAAGACAGGGAAGAAATGGAGAATTCAGGATGTTTGGAACATGTGGCAGCCATTACTACATGTAGCTGTGAGAACTTGTGTAGCAGCTCTCCATCTGTGGGCTTTGAGCTGCTGGTGGCTGAATTGTCAGGAAACCACTGCTGGAAGCTGCAGTTGCCATGGTGCAAACAGCTCATGCCTGAGTACTAAGGTTGGCTATGTAGGACAGACATAGAGAGTCTTCTAAAAGATTAGTATTAAATAACAGCCACTTTGGTGACCTGCACAGAAAAGAAAAACAGCAACCTCCCACAAACAAACAAACAAACAAACAAACAAAAAACCAGGACTTATGTCACAACTCTCTCTGTTTCTCTGTATCATTAAGAGTCAGTGTTAGACTGTAGTCAACAGCCGATCCTGCCTCTGTTCTTTCATAGGTATGTATCTAGTATGAGGGTCAAATGTGAAAACAACACATAAATTACCATACTGAGCAGGAAAAGGCTATGATTACCATGCTTCTGGCATTAGGAAACTAATTATTTTGGTCAATAAATTTTATAACTTGTGTGAAATGGAAAAATTGCTTAAGAAACACATTATTGTACATGGACAAAATAGAAAACACGAACCTTTATCAGCTCACACATGGCATTAAAACTGTTATAGAAAATTGACCCAGAAAGAAAATCACTAGTTCCAGATGGCTTCAGTGATGAATTCCATACAAATAAGAAAGAAATAACATAAATATGATAGAAAACAAAGAGGAAGAATATGTCACAACTTAAACTAGATGAATGTGACCTTGAGTCGAAACCAGAAGAGGAGCCCAAGAAAACAGGAATAACTCTCTTAAGTACAAACGCAAAACCCTTACTGAAATATTAACAAATCAAACCCAACAGTGTTTTAGACAGACAATACATCATGGTCAAGTGGAGCGGATACAAATAATGGTCCAGGGACTAGCCCCCTTTACAGAATAGGGGGCTATTCTGATATGGAATTCTCCCATAAGACAGTGTGTGTTGCCTGGGATCTACAGCGTGTTTGGGATTTGTAAAGACCAATCTATCTGGTTGCCAAGTAGTTAGAGTAACAGTATCAAAAGAAAACAATGTAAGATTGATCCATTTTAAATACTCATAGACCTAACTGCAAATCATTAGAAGATGACTGCCAGACCTCCTCTAAAATATGGATCTCATGGCAGCGGCAGCGGCAGCAGCAGCAGACACCCAAGTAGGGCTCCTGTGAATGCTGGTCTCTTTCACTTGCTACGCCAGACACCGGTTGCAGACTTCCATGCGTCAGTGTTATCACTCCTACAATCACTCCTGCCTTTTGCAGCCCTGTAGATCTCTGCCAGGAACAGTCTACTTATCACTGCTGGTGGCTTGGAAAAAACCAAACAAAACGTAATGTTTTGTGCCATTCCCTAGCTAACCTAGTTTCACCTCTCCCCCTCCCCTCTTCTAACTCTAGTAATACTCAGAACTACGCCCTACCGGATTCTGAGGAATCATAATTCTCTTACCTCCCTGTGCACATAAACGTGCACAAGCTTTGGAATCACTATCTTACCATCTAAATGCAATATATATGATATACAGGTACGTAATCAATCTCTCTGTGTCCCAATGTATTAATTGACAAATTTGGTTACTAGCAGAATATAGGGACTATATAATCATGTTGGGAGTGAATATACAGGATGAGTGTCCAGTTCCTCAAGTTCTATCTTCATTTTTAAAAGCAAAACATTATAGGAAACCTCACTTAAAGACCAAGATTTCACCTTGCTTAGGTTAGAATGCAGCAAGTATTTCTTGTGATACTACAAATGACGCCTCGCTGGCTATTGCACACAGTCTGCTATGTACTCATAACGCAGCATTGCCAACAGAACATGTGGTCTCAGAGTGTTTATTCCTCAATTAGAACCTACTGCTGGTTTTCACTTAACATGAAGCTCACGCTGTTTGAAATTTTAGTTCACTTCTGGAGTTTTCTGTTCTTTCCAGTCACTGTACTTGTGGCCTTAAATTCTGACTGTTGAAGCAAACGTCTCAAAGCCTTGGTGGCTGTGGGTCTGCATTATGTCTCCTCTCAGTGCATCAAAAGCCTGTCTTTGGATGGTGAGCAGGCAAATGGTGAATTAGGAGCTCCAACATAAAGTAGCAGAGGCTATGATGGTGAGTAGGTATTTGGTAACCATCTCTAAAGCTACATGCAATGTTCAAGCCTTAGGTCTTGGCATTGGGGCAGAATCTGTGAATCTGTGAAGCACATACACCACCATTGAACTGCGCGCCGGCTCTTAGGTTTGAACCACAACTGCATTTAAGAGGCAAAGACGTGAAGAGAAAGTCAGACAGTCCTTATATAAGAAAACTTAGACAAATAAGGTCCTTTCAACAGACACCATGGGAAGATGACTACAGTCATCCACTTTCTATTCTGCTTAATTGACTGATGTACAATGAGATATCTGATGCCTCAGTGAAAGAGAATTTAAGGATGAAGAATTTGAGGAAAATGTCTAGTTTTTATAAAAAAAAAAAGTAGGAGAAAACTTGCCTCTTTGATTTTGATAGGTACCATACATCTACAAACCTCTCGAATCAACACTGCATCTTAAGATCCCGACTCTAGAAAACCCTATCCTGTTACCCTTCCAATAACTTCTGACAGCCAAGCTTCTTCTATCCCTGTCAATTACTTTCCCTTGCTTCTGTATACTTTTAGGCAGTCATGCATAAATTTACAAACATGTATCTATGCACAGGTATGCATGCACCTGTATACATGTGACAGCATGCGTGCATGTATGTGTATGTGTGCAGTCATGAATACATTCACATATATATATGCAGCATGCATATGTGCTTATATAGCTCATGCAACAAAACAAAAATTTGATTGTGTGATAATCTTAGTGTAATCTCTTCCTTATTCTAATTTGCTTTTCACGCCTAGCAAAATTGTTTCATTAATGCTTGGAAATGCTTCCAATCCCACATTCAGAAAAAAAAAAAAAAAAGAAAAAAACAATGTTTACAGGAAGTCAGAGGCAGAAAGGGTTGTTTGCAGCTGGCAGATATAAAAGATAAGGTCTGCAGATAAGGGGCCTGGACTGCTCTCAAGTGGAAATTAGGCTGGAGTTTTAACATTCCTCAGAAACCAACATTTCTCTGAAAAATCAGAAAGCTTCCCTTTCCACCTCCAGTATCTTGACTATCTAAACCTTCCCAAGCATGAGAAACAAAGTAGCACAAGATTGTTTTGTTTATGACAGCTGATAGTGACAGATCTCTTCAACTAGAAATCCATGGGGTACTGGGAAGATCCTCAACCTACCCCTACCCTGAGAGGAGAACAGTCAGGGAATTTTTTCTTGCTGGTAAAGTACAAATGAGATATATACATTTTTCCTTTCATGTGTTCAATAATATCTGGAGAAAGACGCAAATCCTGAGGATCAATTTCTTGGGCTTTCTGTTTCTAAGAAGAATGTTCATAGTTCACAGTTGGTGGATGGGAAAGTTAGCTAAACTAAAGTACTGATTTCAGTATGTTCTTTGAACTACGACCTCTGCAGGAAGTACTTGCTCCCTTGTCTTCTTGTCTCAGTTAATGAACTGACACAGAAATGGGTATATGTTTTTCTTAAAGTCACGAAACCAGCACCTGATGGACAGGTACAGCCATTCAACCTGTAAGGTGCATGCTGGGGGGACATCGACTTTGTGGGGATTTACGTTGATTTTATTAAAGGGGAACACCATGGTAATTGGATGTCTTTTCCCCATTGCTATCTAGGATTTCTTCTATTCACTCTGGCTTATGGTTTTCTACCCATATAAGCAATGATATTCCTTTCTGAAGATGATTGTGTTTACAGCACATGCTCTTCATTTATTCATGCTTCAAAATTGAAGGTAAGTTTTTCATTCTGTACCAAGGCTGGTCTTGAACTCCACGTCTCCAGTGACCCTCCTGCCTTAGCCTGTCAAGGAACTAGGGCTGCATGAAGTCACCCCATTGCCCATCTTATAAGGTCTCTTTATTCTGAGCTCATTTTTCTTAAGCTTTAATCTTATCAGCCCTCACTGGCAAATCCTAAAGTGTGATGGGTAACAAATCAGTTCCACGTATGCATGGGAAAATGTTCTCCCCATGCATGGTCTGGTAAATCTAAGCAGGGACAAACATATACAGGGACTCAACATGGTCACTGTTGGGAATTTCTCCCAAGACATGGGAATTGTAAACCTTAGATCCAGAATTCCCAGGTGAGAATTATGTTATCCCTTAGTAGAATGGAGACATTTTTACATGTGCTTTTATGAATTGAGAGAATCTATTTTCTAATGTACAGGACTTCATACTGTTTATTTAGAAATGAATTATAGTATCCCACATATATAATATGCTGTTTATTCTCAGACAGAGTACACTGGATGAACTTGTTTCCACCTTCTCAGCCACTGTAAGTACTTCGTGACATGTGTCAGTGTAATATAACTTCTTGGAGGCTTCTGCATACATTATTCTTCATGTGTCACCAAGAACGCAGGATAGTTGACAAATAAATTGCAGGACCAGCAGATGGTGAGAAGGATAAACCAACAAACAGGATTCAATCTAAGGTTTTTTTACAGGTTTTACTATGGTTCCATTTGGACAATGTGTACTTTAAACTAAAAATCACCTGAAAATGTCTTTGGAACAGGATTGTCTCCTCTCAAAGTTACCTCGTCATGGAAGTTCTCAAACAGCCAGAGATGAGGTGTATTTGTAGGAGACAACCTGGATATCTGTGGCTCATCATATGTACTCATTTAAACAGGTTATAATAATCTACTCATCTATAAATGAGCTTAGACACATACACAACGTAATGAAGACAAAGCCTGAGCCATCACAGTGTTAAGGCAAAGCTTCTCATTCTATGTGAAGCCACACACTCAGTGCCATGTCAAGATTATTCTGAAGGGAGCATGAAGCCCAACTTCTATTGAATCTATTGATGCATCTCTAGCCTCTCAGGTCCTCCTAGGCTAAGAATACAGACTGCTTTTGGTGACTGGTGGGGGACAATTAGTGCCCTGGCATTTCCGTTCTGTTTTCCAGCTTTGGAGAGACATACAGGTCTCCTCTAACTGCATGCTCCACAGAGCACTATGCCTCCACAGATTCAAAACTACAACCACGCATGGACAGAAACATTAAGTAAACAGAAAACTCTCCTCTACTTAAGTAGGTCGTCTATGGTTTTTGTCACAGTATCACAAAGCTGAGTCTCTCGTCTTCCTTCCACAGGAAAAGCAAAGGTGAAGAGCATCAGTCAATGCTCCTGAGAGACCAAAAGCAAAAAGTCCAGTCCACCATGCAGGAGTGTGAGCACCCTTCCTTTCCTTTCCTTTTCCTTCAGGTAGACATCCCATAAGAAACCATGGAGGAGTCTTGTCTCATTGAATAATAATGTAATAGTAGCTGGTAGGGCTGCTATTTACTTTTTCCTTTAAGGAGTATTCAGTGGACTTTAGAGTGTTTCATGACTCAATTTTACTTTAAAATGTTTCAGTTCATTGCGAAACAAAGGAATTTTATAGATTCTGTACACAATGTGCCTTCTAAGAAAGCAGTAGAATCCCCAATCAACTAATTCAACAGTGGAAACAACTTTTTTTTTTAAAAGACTCTTTTTAGACATATAAGCCGAGTTTTACTTACAATATATTTTAATCCATACTGTAAGGCCAGAAAAAGAAAAAGCCTTAATACTTTCTGTCACCAAAGGAACAAAGACCACTGCTTCCAACTCTCCAGCTGACATTATCCAGGAGGAATCACTGTTTATAGCTATCGTTTAATGACTACATGCTTAGGAAACAGATCGCCTAACTTATCAGCAAATTCCTGCTAACAGGAACTGCTTGCAAGGCTGTTTCTGTGATTTTCACCCAAAGTTTTAAAAACATGCCAAGATTTGAAATGTTTTCTTCAACTTCCAACCTTTTACTTTCCTCTGTGGAACCTTGGTTGCATTTCTTCTCAAAGGAGAATCTAGACATTTGCATGGGGCTTACAGCTTCCTCGCGCGTAAAATATAAGTAAGCCTGGACATTATGATTCACACACACACATTCTATTTTATAATAATTTTCAGTGACTGTGACTGTAATCTTGACTGTCCCTTTACTAGGATTTGGAATTTTAATGGAAACAAACCTTTAAGCATATTTCCAAGGATGTTTCTAGATGAGTGGAACTTTAGGAAGCCCACCGTAAGCTTAGGAGGCACTATGTCATGTGCTGGGGTTCTGGACTGAATAAAGAGAAGAAAGAAATCTGGGAGACAGTATCTGTGTCTTTCCCTTCCTGGCTGTTGAGGTAGTGTGGCCAGAATCTCCACACTCATGTCACTATGACATCCCCATCATGATAGACTGTCCCCTGAAAGTGTGAGCCAAAGTAGGATCTTCTTTCTTTAAGTTACTTTTATTGGCAACCTTGCTTTATTTCAGCAAGGAGGAAAGAAATTATACACTTACACTGCTGGCCTTCAATATTCTAGATTTTTTTAAAAGAAGATCTAATTAGTCAATAATCACATTATCAACACCCACGACACTGACTACCTCACCCCATCAGAAGTCAAGGGTTAGGTCTCGGTAACACACAGACCAAGGACTTTGATGAGAAATAGACAGTGTTTCTAATAAGAAATGAGCTCAAAATTAACAAAAAGGAGAAAAGATAGCACACATTTTGACTTGCATACCACACAAAGGGAGCTGAAGCCAAAGAAGGCCTGACTGACTGAACACTGGAACTTCTCAGGCCAAAGAGGACAAGCAGAATGGGGTAGAGCTATGGAGTCCACGAAAATTTCAGAAAACATCAGGAAACACTCCTGAAATGGCCCATGAGCAGCATTCCTGAATTCAGACAGACTCTAAGTCAGAACAGGTAAGTTTTCTTTTCTAATAAAATCGTGATGGCATCTTTTCATGTTTAAAAGCCTGTCCGATAGCATCAAGCATAGCAACTGAGGCCAACTGTGAATCCGCAGTCCGGTCAGTTTCCCTGGCTACTGGGAAAATAAATCTGTGATCAGCTATCGGTCCATTTCAGAATTTTAAGGTTGGAGAGAAATTGAAGGGTTATTATGAAAACTTTTATAAAGCAATCCTAATTTAAGGCAATGAAATGTTTCCTTTTGTTCTACGTCAGTGTCCACCAAGTCAGAGAGAACTTTATAGTAAAGTGGTAGACAGTTCGCGGACAGAGAAATCATTAACCAGTCTCAGAAGGCTCTCAGAATCAAGAAGCTGCTCCTGGCATTTGAACTTCCAGGTATAGGAGGAGGGAGCCAGCGCCCCCTGCAGGCGGCTTTCTATGCGACAGGCTTGGTGTGGAAAAGGCTTTGGGATTCAGAGGCTACTTCCTTTTTTAGCTTTGCTTTGGACATCTTGTGGTGCTTTGGGGCCCAGCACACAAATCCTTGCCCTGGGGAATCAAGCTTTTAGGTAGCAGCTCTATTGGGGAAATGCGCGCTTGGAGCTTGGGTCCCTCCCTAGAAGCCCTGGGCAGCGGACAAGTAGAGGGAGAGAGCTTGGTACCCGCAAGGCGACCGCCTCCCGCTGGTGGCTCCAAGGCCAGGTCCCGGCGACCCCGCGGCCTAGACAGCAGCAACCCAGTAGCAAGAGGCTCGCCAACTGATGTTCCATCCCGGCGCCCGAGGTCCTCTGCGCCCAGCCCGCTTTCTCTTTCGGTTTCTCGGCTCCGCCCACTGCCAGAGTCGGGTGCAAGCCCAGAAGTAGAAAAGCTGCTGGGGTTCCCCCGCTGTTTTGTTTTGTGCCTTTTGTTATTATCGTTGACCTTTTGTGCTGTTATTGGACATCAGAGGTTTCCCTCTTATCTAATAGGAAAGAGAGCAGGGAATGATTTATACAACAGCGTGAAGATACGAACTACCGTCTGAGATTAAGCCCATTATTTTTCTTCCTGCCGTTTCAAATTCAATATGTGTTCGTTAAATGTGTGTAAATTGAATTCAGCAGGTTGTATGTGGATGTGTAATATGTGCGAATTTACACACTTCCTTCTATGGATGCTTACAAAGACGTGACAAAATTGTTGCTGCACAAAACCACATAATGTCTTGTGGCCATTTCTCCACTTGGAGAAAGCTGCACCCGCTTCTGAAGTTTGTGATGAAATTTAGCTAAGCAATTAAACACATTACATGCTGAGCACGTTCTCTGTGTTTCTTTGTTTCACTCTTAAGATTGCTTTATTTTTTTCTTATTATTCTATTACATTGTTTTCTTCTTGCTTATCTTATTTCATAATCCATCCACTTCACTTTCTGCCCCCTGCTTTAATTAATTTATGTAATTTTTAAAGATCTTACTTCCTTTTACCACGAAGCTGCTGTACAGAGTGCAAAAGGACTGAGGGGATCGTGTTCAAACTAGTCAATATGTCCGTCTGCTCACACACATCTCGTACAGTGTCGCAGAGCTCCCCTTTAAGGAGACTTGGTGATTTCAGATCTGTGATCAAATATCACAAATCGCTGGTTACCCTTGGGAGAAGAAAGCCAGGAGCTTCTCAGAAGGACAAATGCATACTAAACACAAACTGTTGTTTTAGAGTGAGTCTTTTCTCTGCGTTCTTTTTTTTTTTTTTACCCCTTCTCTATTGTCCAAAAGCAGATCCTTCAGTGATCAGGTTCCCAGAAATGAGAAAGTCCTGTATCGTTTCTGTCTTAGCTTCTGTCCCTGAATGTATCCGAATAATCCTAGTGTTCATTTTCTCCTTCCCCTAACCCCCAGGCCTACCCCGACTGCCCTACTTAAAACCCTAACTCCCTCCCCTTCTCCACCCTATTCTTTCAGTACTGCTAAATTGCCTCAGATGTTTAATCTGTGTAGCTTTTTGATCCATAGCATTTTTCTGTAATATCAGCTTCGTGAAGGCAACAATTTCATTTCTTTAGTCTCTTATGCACAAAAAAAACCATACAGTGGGTATTCAATCACTAAACATTTGTTGATATAAACTTATTAAATTTACTCCAAATAAACTTTCTTTTGATCACAGCAGTTATCCTGAGGTTGGCCATTGAAGCATAAATGTTCTAACTCAAAGGATTGTCAAAAGACATAAATTATCATCAGAAAAAATAACTTCAGTTTAGTAATAGCAGAAGAGAATGCATAGAGATGAGTAAGCTACAAGGCAGGGTCACTTGCAAAAGGATTGATGAGATTAGCACAAGCAGAAATCTGTGGGCTCCTGGCTATCTCAGTTACATCTGCATTGCTAAACTTTCCAAGAGGAACATCATCTTATCACAGAGGACCTCCCTGGTTCGTCTCTTCACGCCCAGGTCATACTTTTTATCACCAAGTTTGCATCAGAGAACACAGTTACTCTCTGTACCTAATAAAAACTAAAGCTATAAATCAGATGTTGGTTCTGCAGATGTAAGAAGACCACGAGATCCACTGTGAAGACATCTGGAAACTTTATTTAAAATACATTATAGTGGGTCCCGGAGAACCAGGGACAGTGATAGTGCAGCACAGCCTGACAGTGATAAACTGGGTGATAGAAGTCACCATCTATCTGAAGGTAAAATTCATAATACTTTATAAGCAAAGAGGCCTCCATTTTCACTTTCCAATGATGAGTTCTGTAACCATGTCTGCGGCTCTGAGAAGGGGGCATTCTTCTTAGACCATTGCTCACCCAACAGAGATAAACAGAGATGAAATGTGCAGAAAAGCAGACAGAATTTTCTCTGAGATTGATAACCTAGCCATATCAGCCAGCTTCCTATTACTGTAACAAAATAGCTGACATCACCAATATATAAAGAAAAATGACTTATTTTGGCTCTTGCTTAGGGTTTCAGTCTAAGATGGGGCAGTCGGTTTCATTCCTTTGGCTATTTGTCACAGATGAAAGATCAAGGCAGAAGTGGCAATGACCGGATGCATGAGCCTAAAGGCAGAGAGCCACTTCAAGGACATGATCTAAAGGACTTTCACTGGGGTGTTCATTGTCTTCCAGTAGCAACGCCCAGAGAACAAGC
>JADRCD010211592.1:0-21813 GCA_019843815.1 Montemys delectorum | reverse complement strand
CACCTCCCAGCACTGAGCACGTGCCACCATGCCCAGCTTCTCACATGGGCTCTGGGGATTCCCCTCAGGTCCCCATGTTTGTCCAGCATAGGCCACCTGAATCATCTCCCCAACCCATCATGGGTCTTCTTTTATTATTAATAGTCCACGCAAAAACAAATTTAGGCACAAGAATAAACCTCTTGCAGAGCAAGACGAATGTACACATTGTTGTCTGATGTTAGCATGTATCTAGCACCCAATTAATTCAAATTTCCAGCAAGCAATATGGAAGCTGAAGGCAGCAGACCTCCACCTGTGACCTGCATGTTAATGGGACCACAATGTTTGCTCTGTCTCTTGCTAAATGCCTGAGGCTGGGCTGTGGGTCTCACCGAGGGCCTTAACCCCACTGATGGGCGTGTCTGCCGGGCATCCGAAAGCTTTACAGTAAATGGTGACTCATCTATAGAAGCCACCGTAGATACCACTATGTAATAAGCCGAAATTTGTTCCATCCACATGAAAGAGAAGCGAGTATAGGGCTCTGCATCTGAGTCAAACTGAGACCCCTGTGTACCACCAAGTTCATCTGCATCCAGACAAACCCCACACGGCAGTTCTCTGACTCCAGGGGACTCAGGCAGGGAGGGTGGGGCTTCTAAGGAAGGCCCGAATTCATAAACGCACAGGTGTCCTCGGTTCTCCTCAGGCTGAGTCTCTGTATGTGTAAGCTCAGCAAGTCCTTATGTGTCTGTGGCTCCATGTCAGACACTTCCTCAGATACCAAGGTGAACAAGCAGATGCAGATCCTGAGCTCCTGGAGACAGGAGTCCCTCAAGAGCTCCCAAACACTTCCGGTACACTTCCTCATTTGACCCAGTAAGTTCTCATTTAACAGCCCCATCTCACAAAAAGGGAAACTGAGGCAAAAGGCAATTACACTAGATCACACAGCTAGTTAAGAACTAGCATTCCTATCAACTCCTATGGTACTCTGAAGCTGGGGCTGTCTCTGAGCTCAGCACAAGGAAAGTAGGGCAGGTGGACTAGGGTCTAAAGGAGTCCAAGGCCTAGTAAGGACAGTATTGGGGTCTTCTCAGAAAGGGGGTGCTCCTAAGGTACAGACAATGAACTTTGGTTGGGGTAAATTATGGACTTAAAAGGAGACCACAGCAATCTGATGGAGGGACCAACACTAGGAACAGAAATGCTGGGTACATCCCCTAAGTTCACAGTCACACGGAGTGGTGTCCACAAGGTGATCTTATTTAAAGACAGGGCCTCAGCAAGTGCAGTTAGTATGTAGCGCATCTTGAATCCACTCTTTCTTAATGTTGTTGTGATGTGCAAGCATGCATGTATGAATGCTTCAAATATGTGTGGACCTGCATTGCACATTTTGAGCCGGTGCTGTACTCGGTGCTGGAACCCACCCCGGCGGAGGAGGTGTGTCCCTGAGGGATGGGCTTTGGCGTTCCAAAGCCCACGCCACCCCAGTTAGATTCACCCCACCCCCATCCCTGCCTTGTGCCTGATGTAAGCTCTCAGCTACTGCTTCAGCACCATGCCTGCCTGCCTGCTGCTGTGCTTCACTCCGTGACAGTCATGGACTGCAACCCTCAGGAACCATGAGCCCCTAAAGATGCATATGTTTCTAGAGGCCAGAGGTTGACATCAGATGTCTCTGTCAATCATTCTGCACTTTACTCTCTGAGGCAGGGTGTCAAACATATGGGCCGCTACATGAACTTAAGGGTCTTCCTTACACAGGGCCCATGCTAACTCCTGTGCCATGCCAACTTTCTCATATGAGCCACTGAAGTGAGCCATTAGCTGCTGTACCACACACACACACACACACACACACACACACACACAGACACACGCACACAGTGACACATATACACACACACAGACACACACACACAGTGACACATATACACACACACAGACACACGCACACAGTGACACACATACACACTCATTCACAGACACACACAGGAGCACACACACACACATACGCATACACACAGCACACACACACACCACACAAAAACTCATCACAGACACACACACACACACACACACACACACACACACACACGCACCCTGGCTGGGGAGGCTGCAGTTCCACACCTCACTTTCACCTCCTGTAGTCCTTAGAACACTTTAGCTTGTACCACACCTGCCACTCGTGCACCCCCACCTTCCTCACGCAGGCCTTCATTTCAAACATCCAGAACTGCGAAACACTCATCCAACCTGGGGCAATCTTCTGGGGCAGCCTCAGGAAGCTAAGAGAAGGCAAGTTCCCAGCAGATGTCCAGGTGAACTGAGAAGCCAGGACTCCAGCCTACAGGCCGCTGGCCAGCTCTTGGGCAGCAGAAGGGGCTAGTTTTACGTGTGTTTTATAATTGGAGGATCCTTCCAATCTGTACAATCCACTCCTGTCTTTGCTGAACCATATCCTTCTTGCTGGCACATCCAGACTTATGGCTTCAAGTCCTGAACGAAACATCTCTTTACAGACAGTAGTTGACTTCAGCGGCAACATCCTTCTGACCAGACTCTCCCACCTACAACGCAGGCTGCTCAAACTCCACGCATCCACACATTCACTTACTTCATCCTCCTTACCTCATTCCTTGATCTTTGTTGGTTAATATCTAGTGACCTCATCAAAAGCCGGAGAGGTCACCCTATACTCTCCACTCCCACCCCAAACACCACGAAACTCCCAGGTTATCTCTGGAGGACACCCCGCTGCATTCTGCATGTGGCACGTTCTGCTTCCCTCCTTCCCAGGCTGCTGCCACCACCCATTCTGGGTTTCCATTCCCTCCTTCCCCCCATACCCCAACCCAGTTCAGCCACATTCAGAAAGGCAGCTTTCAGAGGCACACATCCAGAGAGGACACCCCAGCCTGGAACCTCTGGAGACACAATGTTTGTTCAGGCAAGAGCCCCACCCAACCTCATCCCTCCCTGCTCAAGCCCCTTCTTTCCGCCACGCTGATCCTACCTTCTCCCTGCTCCTCACTTCCCTGTCCCAGCCAAGCATCCGTAGCCCGAGGCATTAGCCACCCGAGGGCTGACACTTCTGTGGCCTGAGACATTGCCACTTAGAACTTCTGTATCAGCCAATGATATGCTAGGCACAGCAGGTGGTTCACAACTGCCTGTATCTCCACGTCCATGAAATCTGACAGCCTCTTTGAGGGCACTGAACAGGTGACATTTATTCATAAATACATACATACATACATACATACATACATACATACACAAACATCATTCTCGGTTATACTGCAGATTCAAGGCCAGCCTGGGTTACATAAGACTCTGTCTCAAATTAAAAGGTTTCAGCCCTGACAACACAGACAGGAATACTGAAGGAATTTACAATCATTCCATTCCTTGAGGTAGACTATGCCTCAACTGCAGACTCAAGTAGCTGCCTCCGCTCTTACAGCTGTGCTCAGAGCTTTGAGTGTCTTCTTTCTAGAAACCCTTCCAAGGGCCATTATCAACACCATATCACAGAATGGAGAGTGAGGCTCTGAGGACCACCTATAGTGACTCTGTTGGGAGAGGCAGGAATCGAGGACAACCCAAGCAGTGTCCCTGTGGAGGTTTGAATGAAAACGGCCACCGTTGGCTCTGAATGCTTGATCCAAAGTTAGTGACACTGTTTGGGAAGGATTTGGAGGTGTGTCTCTGAGGGGTAGGCTTAGAGCTTTCAAAAGCCCACACCATTCCCAGTTAGATTCACCCCACTGCCCTCTCTGCCAAAGAATCAGACATAAGCTCTTAGCTACTGCTTCAGCACCATGCCCGCCTGCCCGCCCACCCGCGCGCCCGCCCGCCGCCATACTTCACTCCGTGATGGTCATAGACTGCAACCCTCAGGAGTCATGAGCCCCTAAATTAAATGCTTCCTTTTATAAGATGCCTTGGTCATGAAGTTTTGTCATTGCCAAGAGAAAAGTAGCTAAGACAACCAGGGACAGGGACTATGGCTCCTTCAGCCCTCATGAACAAGGCCCGGACACGGTGGCTCATGGCTGTTATCTTCCATGAAGCCAGGTCTTGAACCCCATCCTGTGGAAACTCTAAACCATTCACTCACTTCTTCATCTGAAACAAATAAGAATAATCGGCCCTGCCTTGGCAGAGTTATTAGGAATCGCTATAACAGTGGCACATGGTCGTCTGGACCTTGCCTGTGAGTGTGAGGTTTTTTTTTTGTGGCTGGGAAATGAACCCAAGACAATCCATAGGCCAGGGGAGGGTTCCAGCACTGAGTTACAGCACTGGCTCAAAGCGCCTGTCTTCTTCTCCTGAGTCCTGTCTCTGTCTGAAATGGAAAGGTGCAGGTTTTGCTTAACCTTCACGGGCTGGAGTCCTCTCAAGGGCATCTGTAGTGATTCTGCGGGCTGCCTCCCCGTCTCTGTTGCCACACAGAGGTGGCCCTCCTTGGAACACCAGGTACTTGCAGATATGAGGGCAAAATGAGAAAGCGAGGGCTTACTGTTCCCTGCAGAACTCCCTTAATGAATGAAAGCCCACAGTCTCTCTGATCTCATTTGTGGGTGTCACCATCACCTCTTCTGGGTGGAGACAAAGGCATAGAGAAGAGATATGTGATTTGCCCAAAACCACAGGGCAACAACACAGTGACTCAACACCAACTCTGTGTGGATGCCCAGTGCCAATGTTTCCTTTCCCACCTTTTCGCTAAAAACCTCAATATGGGCCAGCAAGGTGGCTCAGTGGGTGAAGACGCTTACTGCCAAATCTGATCACCTGGGTTCCATCCCTGGGACCCACGTGGCAGGTAGACAAACACTGTCCTCTGACTGTTAGATGGTGCTGTGCCATGGTCCCATACTATCAGACACAAAGCAACAAATAAGTATAATGTTTAAAAAATGTAAATAAAAGTATTAAGTTAAACAAACTGCAATATGTATCAGTCACAATTTCACTGAAAAGGACATTAATTAAATGATTCTTAAGTTAAAACTTCATTGTAAAGAACTTGGAAACAATGAGCATTTTGCAGATAGATTTGCCAGGCTCAAAGTTTGTCACTCAGTGAACACTGATTTCTAGTTGACAGAGCCAGCAGGCTCCGGGCTTTCCCAGATTCTCATTAGTGAGTCTGTGTAATAAACGGACCGCACATGACAAGCCGTTCTAGGGTAAGTCCTCCCTGTATCCAGAGGGTGGGTCTGCTCTTCTACCAGCGTTACCTAAGTCCACACACACACTTAGGCATCTTCATGTGTTTGTTTCTGCATTTGAGAACAAGTGATTTTCTCCCTCTTCAGGATTCTTACTCAGGGACTTACTCCTCCAAAAGCAAAAGTACGCCAGCTCCACTCCTCAGCCACTGAGGAGGCGCCCAGTTTTCTTCCCTAAAACTGACCCAAGCCACGTGTGGTGGCCCACACCTTTATTTCCAGCATTCCAGAGTCCTAAAGCAGACAAATCTCCATGAATTCAAGACCAGCCTGGCCTAGATGTCAAGTTCCAGGATAGCCAAGGCTACATATGAAGACCCTGTCTCAAAATAATAACAACAATAATTTAAAAATGACCCAATTACAGCTGACATTACAAGCCAAATGAAACACGCTGAGTTTGTTGGATTTTTATCTTGTATAGTTAGCGATTTTAGCTTACATTTCTTCTACACATCTGTTTATTATCTCGATTTCATATGACATTATCCTCCCGCGCCAGGCTGACTGCTTGCCTCCTCCATCTGTTTCAGCCTGCATGGGATTCTCACACTATGCCTTTCCCATGAGTTACCACAACCATTTCCCCATCCATTCCTTTCCCCGGTTAATACCGTTCTACTTATTTTATTTATTTTTGAAACACGGTCTCATGTAGCTCACGCTAGCCTAAACTCAAAATGTTGTGAATGATGGCCTTGAACTCCTGATCCTCCTGCCTCCGCCTCCTGCGTGTTGTGACTGCAGGCGTGTCTGCACCTAGTTTTGACGTTATCATTTTTAAGAAAACGTATTCTTTTATACTTAGTACTGTTTATTTATCTACTTATTTTCGATATGTTCTTCCTATATAAGCCTGGCCTGGAACTAGATACGCAGATCAGGCTAGCCTTGGATTCATGTATCCATCTGCCTCTGCCTACCTCTCAGGTCCGGGCATAAAGGGCGTGCACCACCACACCTGGTATTAAGAATTATTATAGCATTCAAACACAATTGCTCTTTACACCAAAGATAAATATTCTGTGAGTTTTAAGAGTTTTAAAAACGAACTTCTCCATGAATCTACAACTTAGGATCTAAGACACCATTTTGTCTGAACGGTCACCAACTTTGCCCAAAGAGCCACTTGTTTTAAGATCACCTCTTCCCTATTGTCGGTCCCCAATTCTGTCATCTACAAATGTCCCCCCCCCCACGTTAGTTAGCGTAGTCACTTCCCACTGGTCTGCTCTGTCCTAATATGATATAGCTCTAACACCTCCCCTCAGCTGTCCAGTCTGCATTAGGGACCCTGCTGCTTTCAAAAGACCCTCTGGGCTTACTGACACCAACTGTCCCTGGTCCTCATCGCTGTAGCTTTTCAGGTTTCACAATGACCCTCACTGAAGTTTCACTGTCTGGCCATGAGACCGAAGCATCAATCTGAGATTCCTTTAACTTCTGCGCACGCAGCCACAGGGCAGCTTGCCACATTCTTGGAATAGAAATTGTGTCACTTGTAAACAGCTGTATTTTTGTCTCTTCCTTCCCTATGCCAATCCCTGGTATTCTTTTTCTTTCTGTTTTGTTCCTATATTGTCATGGCAAGCCTCTGTTATACTCTGTTAAACAAGAGTTAAGACAACAGGCTTTGGGCTTAGTTCCTGTTTTCTAGACGCAGCTTCTGTGGAAGGCTTGCGACCTGCTCACTTGCACCCTCCCTCGTGTACAGGAGGAGATTGGCTGACAAACCTATTTTAAGTTTATGTTACTTAATCCTGCATTTATCAGGGTATTTTCAGTATGTTTTTTAATCTATTGAGACAAAATTCATCCATTCACCAAACTCTGGGTGAGTGGGAGTTTCATATCAGAGACTTTCTCTCTACTAACACTAGTCTGTGCTGATTTGAACTTATCTCCTGGGATAAGCCTTCCTTAGTAATTTCTCAAGATTTCAATTGTTTTTAAAGATTTATTTATTTATTATACTTAAGTACACTGTAGCTGTCTTCAGGCACACAAGAAAAGGACATCAGATCTCATTACGGGTGATTGTGAGCCACCATGTGGTTGCTAGGATTTGAACTCAGGACCTCTGAAAGAGAAATTGGTGCTTTTAACCACTAAGCCATCTCTCCAGCCCCTCAATTTTTTTAAATTTAATTTTACTTTGTTGTTCAGTTCTGGGACAGAGTCTAAACTCGACAGACAACTAAGGCTAACCTTGAACTTCTGTTCCTTCTGCCTATATAAACTCTCCAATGCTAGGACAGCAGGCACGGTCGGTCTACCATGCTGGCTAATGCAGTACTGGGGATAAAACCCAAAGTTTCATGCATGCTAGACAAAAACTCTGCCAACCGAGCTACATCCCCTGTCTTATTTTTCACTCGGGAGAGGGAGTATGATACATGTAGCCCAGGCTGGCCTAGAACTGATCCCTCAGTCTCCACCCCACGTGCTTGGGTGACAGGTGTTCAACATCACCCAGCTTTAAGACTTTCAAACTTGATCTTCTTCAAAAAGCTCAGAAGCTTTTCAGATTTGTCTCAGTTGGTTGATTTTTTTTTTTTTTTCCTTTTTAGGTGGCTTAAAATTTGCATAGAATAAAGCCGGGCAGTGGTGGCACACGTCTTTAATCCCAGCACTTGGGAGGCAGAGGCAGGCGGATTTCAGAGTTCAAGGCCAGCCTGGTCTACAGAGTAAGTTTCAGGACAGCCAGGGCTACACAGAGAAACCCTGGAGAGAGAGAGAGAGAGAGAGAGAGAGAAATGAAGAGAGAAAAACAGAAAAAAGAAAAGAGAGAAACTTCAAATGTCACCTCCTCTGGGAAGGCCTACCAACTCCCACCCTTCTGAAGTAGATATCAAGGCTTCTTCACAAGGGTTTTTAAATAACCCCCTGACCCAGTACCTGGATCCCCGAATGCCACAAGATTCGCTGGTGCCCCGAGGAATGGCAGGGCTATTACTACCAAGGGCAGTGGCTAGGAGTCACTCAAGAAACACTTCCTGAATCTGTCAAGTCATCCTTGCGTCCGTTTCTTCAGCTCATAGCTGATTTTGTGATGAGGCTGTGTTTGCACATGAAATTGGTGTGGAATTTTCTTCTGACCTAGGTCTGAGCTTAAGCAGGAGGATCTGAGCAGCGGTGTGAGAGAGGGGGCCAGCAATCTCTAGATAGGGAGTTTGTTTCACAATGGTTTTAGGAAAGGAGCAATATAGGATGAAGTTATGAATGGTCCCAGTAAGCATCCTGAACCAGCACACAAGGGACTCAGAGGTAAAGACATCATCTGTCAAAACGGGATCACAGCCAAGTAGAGCAGGACTCCTAACCCGCTGGTTATCAGCATGTAGGCTGGGCAGCCACTCTCCAAAGGCAGCCCATTGTTCCTGCTCCACACATAAAGAACCCAAGGTCCAGCTGGGGTAAATAATTTACCCAGGAGTCCTAGGACCAGCAAGTGGATGGACTGGCATTCAAACAAAGGCCCTCCTACCACACCCCTACATCCCTGACGGGGCCAGCCGGCAGGGGGCCTGGGTCCCAGGTCAGGACCTGGGTACCCGCATCCAAGCAGGACCGGAAGCCACACAGGGCCTCTTAGTAGAACCAAAACTCAGAGAAGGAAACAGGACACAGAACAAAGCAGAAGGCTCAGCTTTGTCCGTGCCAGGGCAGCAGCATCTCGGGCCAGGATCCTAGCCGGAAAGAATCGCAGCCTCCGCTTCCTCAGACGGCTGGGGCTGAGGGTCGGGCTGAGCTACAGGAAGTAATTGCGAGGTTGTCCACACCCAAGATGTCACAGGCTGGGTCTGGGTAGGCAGGCCTCTCAGATCGACAGACCCTAAGGCAGATCAACCAACCTCTAGGCAAGCAGGCCTCTCACCACCACGGGCATCCCCACTCACACTTAGAACTGGAACATGGACTCAATACAAGAAAAATGTCAGCCTGGGATTTCCTTACCAGCTGCTGCAGCTGCTGCAGGCACTGTAAAGCACAACTGTCAACAGACGGGCTACATATATACATGCACGCATACATGAATATACATACATACGTATTTATGTATTCATTCCATAGCCCGCTTCCTTCCTTACAATCTGAGACCTAGTCTTGGGCAGGTGTTAACCTAATATATTCCTTCTTAATTCGATGCCCTGACAAATTCAACAGATTGATTTTAGTCATCTGAATCAGGATCCCACATAGACCAGACTGGTCTCAAACTAGCTATACTGGCTACGTAGCTAAAAGTGAGTTTTAACTCTTGACCCATCTCCCAAGTGCTGAGCTTAAATGCACACCTTACCTCAGGATCAATCAAGAAATACGATTGGGGATTGGCTTCTTGCTATGTGTGCATGAGGATCCGAGTTCAAGATCCCCAGTACCACATAAATGCCTAAATGCCTTGTGGATCTGGCGGCCTTCTTGCAATCCCAGAGCTCAGGGAGGCAGAACAATCAAAATCAGAATCAAGGGATCCCTTGAGCAAGCCAAGTAGCTACACTAGGCAGATCGATGAGTTCTGGGTTCATGTGAGAGACCCTTCTCGGTAATATAAAGTGGAGAGCAATCCAGGAAGACACCCAATGTCAAGCTTTGGCCTCCACATTCAGGCATATCCCTTCACATTCATGGGAGCACCCATACACACCCATACACGCACACTCCACACACACATACACACAAAATCTTAACGAAATGCATACTGTGATCCAGTTCACACAACTATCCAAAACAAACCAAACAAAAAGCACCAAATATTTGCATGTGTGCAATTCACATGACTGTTTTTCTTTCATTACGTGGACAACCCGATAGGTTGATTTATTGGCCCTCTGAGGGCCCAGGGGGCCACCTTTTATTAGGCCTTCTCTTAGGGGTGGATATTTATGTAGCTGTCTTTCACTTTACATGATTACAGCAATATCCCCTAAACACTGCACACACAGGAGAATTTTCCTCCGAGGCAAGGCACCTGAGACTGCAGTGGTTAGGTACCGGGAAGTGGGCGTTTATAATCTGGATAAATCGCACGGTTCCCGTACCACACAATGATACACATTGGCTCTCATTGGCAATGTCTAAAATGACTTTCTATCAATTCAGTGTGTTATCGAGTGTTTCATCTTTTCTGATCTGATGGTTACGAGTGCTCACCTGTTGAGTAGCTCAGACCAAGTTTCATGTGCCAGCTTGACCATCTATGAATCTTTTACACTGTTTTCCCCGCAGATGTATGTTCATGTCCCTCATTTAATTTTCAGTAAGATTAGTGACATTTTTATTTATTTCCTGGAGCTCTTTGTATGCTAAAAGAAAAAAAACTCCTTCTAGACAAATTGTAATTTTTTTTTTCAGAGTATCATCTTTTGATTTCATTTGGGGTAGGTTTTTTCCTCCATGCACAGCTCATTTTCAAAATTAAAAAAAAAAAAACTACTGATCTTTCATTCTATGACATATCTAGTTTCAAATTTAAGAAGGTATCTCTAAAATGATAGACCATTTTTTCTGAATTTTTTTTTCTAAGACAAGATTTCTCTGTGTAGCCTTAGCTGTCCTGGAACTCCGTAGAACAGGCTGGCCTCGAACTCAGAGATTCTCCTGTCCCCACCTCCGCCTCTTTCTTGCTGGGACTAAAGGTTTGAGCTACCATTGTCCCACTGGTTTTTGTTTGTTTGGTTGGTTAGTTTGGTTTGGTTTTGTGGGTTTGATGTTGTTATTTTGCTCTAATTTTAAGACAGGGTCTTGTGTAGCTCAGGCTAGCCTGAATGTTGCTATGTAGCCAAGGATGCTCAAGGAAATTTGGATTTTGTCTCCATTTCCTGAGTGTTGTGATGTCCTAGGCTTGAGCCACCACACTGGGTTTATGCAGTGCTAGGGTTTCATTCATGGGAGGCAGCACTCCGTCAACTGAGCTACATCGCCAGCCTCTTCATGTGACTTTAATGAGGCACCTCCTGTTTGCTACCTCAATACTAAGCAAAACTTTGGCTACTGGTCTGACAAAAACCTACTGTCCCTGTTCAGGAAGTGCCCAATTATTCCCATAAGAGTTTTTATTGGAAACAGATGTTTGATTTTTTTTATCAACTGTTTCTGTATCTTATATTCTCCTCAGAACCTGTAATATAACAAATGATGATTCCTAGGAAACCCTTACACTATCCTACGCTGACATTCCCATCCAGAGGCCCACCTGGGCAGCTGCATTCTGCCTGTTCATTGTATCTTAGGATTTCTGCATCCCAGCCTACAAAACAGACATCACCCTATAGTGGAGTGCACACACTCTCTTTTGTCACATATTGATGCCTTGCCTTCAAACAAAGGGTGTAAGTGTCCCCTTTCTGTTCTGGGACAATCTGATTGGCAGCAACATCACCTGCACCTTCAAAGTCCTTCTGTTCCTGGAACTATTTAAAGGGATAGCTCTTTATTTTAAGTTTCTCCACATCTTCCACAGTAACTGGTCTGTTTACATTGTGTTCTATTTCGGTATCATTTTTAAAATTAAAGAACACATACTTTCATGATTCATAAATGATTTCTAAGCACAGCAAAGGATTCCTCCAGGCTCACTCAAAGAAGCAAATGATAGCCTCCCCTCCAGCCAGGCCTTACCTGGACAACGCTAATCAGCCTGGCTCCTGAGATGCATCCCTGTCCCCCACCTTGCTTAGGGCCCACCCACCCCCTCTTTCTTACCATGAGATTCACGTGAAAAGAGGAGGGAAAGTTTGCAACAAACCAGAACCACACTCCAGAGAAACATGGGGCCAGCACTGCCATACTGAATAGGCTGACTGGCTTTACATCAACTTGATATAAGCTAGAGTCATTTGTGAAAGAGAACCCCCATTGAGAAAATGGCCCATCAGACTAACCTGTGGGCAAGCCTATGGTGCACTTTCATGATTGATGACTGATGTGGGAGGGACCAGCTCACTATGGGCGGAGCCACACCTGGGCTGGTGGTCCTGTGCTATTAAAAAAAAGGCAGGCTGAACAAGCCATGGGAGCAAGCCAATAGGGAGCACTCCTCTGGGGTTCTACATCAGTTCCTGACTCCAGGTTCCTGCTTTGACTTCCCTTCCCTACACCCTATGATGCCAGGCTTGTATTCAAAGAAATGACTAGCTATGCCAAGAACTTGGGTGAGCTAAGGGTACGTAAAACCACAGCCCTGGGCTGTTGCTGCAAGTAAACTGCAAACAACACACACACACACACACACACACACACACCTTCTTCAAGCTTTAATGACAGGCTACAGACAGGAATCACATGGTTGTCTTCGTGCTCCACAACCAAAACCACACATCATTTAAACTACACACAACTGCAGGGGCCATCTGTGCTGGCCCTGTGCCTTGCCATGGTAAAGTGTTCTAGGCGACCCTGTCAGGGGCAGATTCTGGCTCTGGGAGATGGCTCAGTCCATAAGCACTTATGTCAGCCTGAAGACCTGACTTCAGTTCTCCAAAAGCCCATACAAAGGAGCCTGTGGCCACGGCACTCACTGACAATTTCAGTGATGTGGAAGTCTAGGCCGGAGGATTCCTGAGGGTAGATGAATCGTTGAGCTCCAGATTCCGTGAGCCACCATGTGTCTAAGGCAGAAAGTGGCTGAAGCAGCTGCCCAGTGTTGACTGGCCTCTGGCTTCCACACATGTGCACACAGGCAGGAATAGAAGAAAACTCTGAGGAGACTACTGTGGGTGGGGACCTAGGCTCTGCATTTCTTTCTAAGCACCTCCTTGTCATACCACTCCTGGGTGGCAAAGGATTCTCGTGGGTCTGAGAGCACGATGGGCATGAGCTGAGGGAAGACTAGAGGCTGCCGGGTGGACAGTGCTAGGGAGATGCTACGGCAGGAGAACACAAATGAATCCACACATTCCGTGTTTACAGGGAGGACAGTCTGGAGCCAGTAGTGAAGAGGAGCCGTCCCCTGGATGTCACAACTGCTTTCTGATCACTTTCACAGAACCATAAGCAGCCCTAAGCCAGCTCTTCAGAGAGCGGACACCACTGGATTAAGCCATGAAGCCTTAAGGTGTCACGCCATTAGTCTTGATAAGGAAGAAAAATGAACCTTGAACAGCCTTCCATCTGGCTCCCCTACTGCCAGGAAAGGTCCTCAAAGTTCACAGTTAAGTTCGGGTTCAAAGGAAAACACACTTAACTTTTGAGACCCCTACACTGGCGATGGGCTGGGCAGTCCACAGAAGTCTCTAACAGTCCAAGAAGATGCAGGAAACTGATGGAAGCTGCCACGGTCTCCAGTGGCTCTTTTAATGGGGGAGAAGCAGGTACGTACACGGGAGTGTGGCGTCCATGGAGACGAGCATGCAGACCAGAAGAAGGGTGTCAGATCCCCTAGAGATGGAGCGACAGGTGGTTGTAAGTTGCCTGGGCTGATGCTGGGAATCTAGCACGGTCACAGGCAAGGGGCTACCCTCAACCTCCAACCGTCTCCAGCACCATTCTTCCAGGAGCTTCTCGCCTGTCACTTTTCTCCTGTCTCGTTCCTACAAGTTTTTGGAAAATGGAAAAGGCTCTTCCTACAGGGGCCCCATCCCTCAAACTACTTGCTTACACACTGGGACTGAACTCTGAGTCGGACGGCCACGGTGATTAATTATGCAAGCACTAGGTCTACAGAGATAACCAAGTTCCAAGACAGACCAGACTCCACATTCATATGGCCCACAAAATGAAGCCATGTACGCCAACGAACTGACACGCACTGAGTGGTTAATGTGTGCAGATCCTCCACAGTCTCCTGAACTCGAGGGTCTAGAAGGAAAAGAGATGTCTTTCCCGTGCTCATATAGCAAGCAGATGTTCATTTCCCTGATGCCCGGCACCCAGCAGGATGGAGAATCTCCACATCCGTGGCCAAAAGTTCTACAGAGCATAGAAGGGCTGCTCCTCACCGGGCAGCAGGCTATTGGTTCTAAACGGACTCAGAGCTGAGGGCACTCCCACAGTGGGGTTGACTAAGCAATACTAAGGGATAATTAATCTATCCTCCACAAGCTAGGCTAGACACTCACCCCAAATCACCCAGTTCACTTTAAAGCCAGAATCCAGGGCCCTGAACTTTCCAACCAGGGGTAATTTATCTAAACCCCTCTATAAACCTTCACTTCACTTTGGAGAGCCTTATGAAATTAGAATTAAACATAACAGTTCAGCACTGGGGATGTGGCTCAGCTGGTAGGGACTTTGCCTGGCACACATAAAGCCCTCGGGTTCAACACCAGCACCTCTTAAAAGTTGGGTGTGGTAGCGCCTTCGTGTGGAGGCATAAGGATCCGAGTTCAAATTCATCCTTGACCACGTAGAGAGCTTGAGGCTGGCCTAGGGGCACATCCTTGTTCCCTAACAACCGCTTCCCACAATCTCTTGACAAAGAAGCACACTTTAACCCACACGGAAGCAGGTCCCAGGTTTAGGCTGCAGAAAAATGGAGCCAAGTCACGTGACCTCTTCAGGCCTCAGCTTATAGTAAAGAGAGTGCGAAGGCTCTAAGATCCTTCCCACCTTGAAATACAATTTCCCTCTGCAGTGCAGAAAGAGGCCCCCAGCCACCGCCCCTGCGCCGCACAGGGAGGATGGGCCAGGAAGCAGATAAGAAGCTGCAGCCCATTGACGCCCACCAATCGCCTGCGTGGACAGCCCGAGCTTCGCCCGCCCACACAGGAGGAGGAGCACCAGCTCCCAGCTGTCCCTCGAATGCCTGCCAGGAAGAAATCTACATCAAAGTTTTTGTTGCTTTGCAGTATTATTTTCTTTTTAATGACTTTTTAAAAAATGCTATAAATCACAAGATGAATTCATTATAGATAATCAAAAGAACATTTTATTTTTTAATAACTTCTTTAAATCATGAAATAAGTGCATATTTGTTACGGAGAAGTCAAGGGCTTCTTAAAAGAAAAGCTCACTTGTAAACAAATCTAAACCTATTCTATTAAGTCACATTCCAATGGAGAATCTAAGTCACATGAGGGTTGGGACTGACCTTCCAGACTGCATTGGTCAAGCCCTAGGCTATGTCATGAGAGGCTACAGTGACCTGGTCAAATCGCTCACTGGGATAGAAGAAGGCATATCTCCATGTCCCTGGCAGGGCCGCCCACCTCCACCCCAATCCTTCCCACTTTCCAGCCCTTTTCCTGGTCGCCCTGGCCCTGTGCAGTAACTCCATCAACCGTTCTCCCTTGTAGGTTTTGTATGAAGATGCTTTTAAAGTCATTATTACGGTTGTTATCTTAGGGGAAACTATACATGCCACAACACACATGTGGAAGGCAGGGAACAGCTTTCTCTACCTGTCCTCTCTTTCCGCATTTGAGTCAGAGTCTTCCTTGTCTCTGCCTCTCTGCCTCTGTATTTCGTATTCCAGGCTAGCTGGTCTTGAGAGCTTCCAGCAATTCCTCTGCCTCTGCCTCCCGTCTCTCAGTAGGAACACTGGGACTACTCAAGTTGACCACCACAGCTAGCCATTTTATGTATGTGGTGGGGACCAAACTCCTGTTGTCAGGCTTGTAGGCAAAGCACTGTTACCCCTGAGCAATTTCTCCAAAGCCATGAACAAACTATTGGTCTCTCACGTGCTCTCACACTCCAGGAAAATCCTTAGACTTTAAAAAAAAACAAAACAAAACACTTAAACCTAAACCTGTCCCATCTCCAAGATGAGAACAATATTTGTTCCAAAGAGTTGTTTTAAAGCTTTTTTGGGGGGTAGGGGGCAGGGATAGAGTCTCCCTGTGTATTGAGGATTAGTCTCAATCTATCCTCCTGCCTCAGAACTATGCAAATTCTGGGATTATATGTGTATACCACTATGCCTGGTGGCTTGTTATAAAATTTAAATGATAAGATGTATTGACGGAGCCCAGCCATGTGCTCAATAAAGAGCAGGTGGTCACTAAGTGGTCGGGTGTAGTAGTAATAACTTTCCAAGGTTCTCAATCCTTGCTCCCACCCAGGGATGCTCCTTGGGAGAGATGGGCTGGCAGGTAAGAACACAGGACTCAGCTGTTCTTACACAGAGGACCAGGTTCAGTTCCTAGCACCCACATGGTGGCTCACAACTTTTTTTTTTTTTAAAGATTTATTTATTGTTATATGTAAGTACACTTCAGACACACCAGAAGAGGGCATCAGATCTCATTATGGATGGTTGTGAGCCACCATGTGGTTGCTGGGCTTTGAACTCAGGGCCTTTGGAAGAGCAGTCGGTACTCTTAACCACTGAGCCATCTCTCCAGCCTAGCTCACGACTTAAGCTCCAAGAGATGTGACACCTTCTTCCGGCCTCTAAGGGCACTGCACGCATGTTATGCACCTACACACATGTAAACAAACACTCATATACATATATAAGTAATAAAAATTTAGGACAATGTTCCTTTATGTCATTACGCAGCACACAGCTACCTAAACACACACATATAAAAGTAAAGAACTACTCTCTCGGGGCAATGCCGAGACATGTAAATCTGGTCTACTCAATGGTTTTCCTCTTCTATTTTTTTTTTTTTCTGTTCCAGTTCATTTCTTTTAATTACTGATTTTGATCACTAGCCTGATTATACCACCTACTGGGTGATTACAAACTGTGGTTTGAAAAGCCCTGATTTATAGTAAATCAACTGTCTTCTACAGCTTCCTACTGCCTACCTTCTTCTTTTTTTTTTTTTTTTGGTTTTTTGAGACAGGGTTTCTCTGTGTAGCCCTGGCTGTCCCGGAACTCACTCTGTAGACCAGGCTGGCCTCGAACTCAGAAATCCGCCTGCCTCTGCCTCCCAAGTGCTGGGATTAAAGGCGTGCGCCACCACTCCCCGGCACCTACTTTCAAACTTAGCTTTACCTTCTAGACCAGAAAAAAAGGGCTGGAGGGCAAGACTCCTCCATGAGTAAAGGTGCTTGCAGCCAAGCCTGAGGCCCCGAGTTCAATCCCCAGGCTACAGGTAACGGAAGGGAAGAATTGACTCCTGTAAGTTTTCTTCTGGTCTCCATACACATCCGTCGTGGCATACATCACATGAGCATCCACACATACAAAATAAACACACAAAAAGAACAGCAACAGCACTCCCTCAGCCACACACCTGACCCACATGTGAAGCATACTCCTCCCTCGGGCCCGTATGTGACCTGGCTTGTCAACCTTCCTGTTCACAGTGTGTAGAAGGACACATGTGACCTGTGAGTGCAGCACAAACATGCACACATGCACACATGAAGTTCAGGGCACAACTTTCTGGGGCCTGTTCTTGCCGCCATCTCGAGTTAGGATCTCTACTTTTTCTGGCCTTGCCACTTAGTACAGGCTAGCTGCTGCGAAGCAATCCCCCTGCCTCTGCTTTCCATCTCATAGCAGGAGTACTGGGATCGCAGGTGCACAATATTGCAACCACCTTTCTATGTTGGTTTGGGATTCAAATGCAGGCCACCAGGCTTGTGCTGCAAGCCAGTTTACTCAATGAGCCATCTCCTGCAGCTCCACCCCCTTCTCTTCTGATCTATCCCTCTCTTCTGAACATCCTGCTTCCTCCAGATGCCTTCCCTTTCAACACTGGCACCAGTACGTTGGCTGCTCATTGGCTGTCATGCCCTCTGGTGCGTCCTATGACAGCAGCCTGACCCAAGCACCACTTTGGATGCTCAGACCAGAAAAGCTCTTCTGGATTCTTCCCGTTCATCCCAGACTTCTCTCTCAAAGTTAGATATGTCCTATTAAAAAAAAAAAAAAATAAAAAAAACCCTACCCCCTCTGTCCTTGCACAGTTAAATTAGAATGCCTCGGGGCTCATCAAACGAGAAAAGTAAAAGTGGAGGCCAGTTTCACTATGCAAATATGAGCCAGAATCTACAAGCAGCAAGTGCCCCTTCTTACTCATTTCCGAACCAGCTCTGCCTGCTGACTCTGAGTCCATATCAAGAGGGCCTCCTGGCTCAGCCACATCTGCCTCCCTTCCGAGTAAGAGCCACCAGCCCCGCAAGGAATCTCACACCTGGCTGCAAGCACAGCCCTTCCGAGCTGAGCTGTCCCAGCACCACCTTGCATGGGCAGGAAGAGATAGACATCAGACACAGCCACAGTTTCCCATATCCTATCTGCGTTTGTGGTTATCAAGAATGCATTCATGGTAATAAAAAAAATTAAATGCATACACACATACCTCGTATCATTACTCCGATGGGTAACATTTTGTAATTTGGGTTTAAAAAAAAAAAGTTTCCAAAGCAATGAAAAAAAAAATTCTACTCTGTCATCAAAACCTGAGTAGGCCTGTCTGGGCTCGCTTCGTATTGCAGAACTCATTGGACTCATTCAGAAGGGACGAGCCCTGGGCTGCAACCTTGCCTGCCACCCCTCAATCTGTGTCCCTCAGCGAGGTGTTTGAGGTCGGTTTTACATTTTAATAAAAAGGTCCCATGCTGTAGCAACTAGCCATAATCCTGGGTTTCTTAGAGTCAACAGTGACTAAGATCGTACAAGCCCTTCGTGTGCCTGCTGTTTATGCATCCTGTGGCTATTAGCCACATGCATGATGGGACCACTGCCTGCCTAAGATTCTCCAGCTCACAGACAGTTCCGTTCCCAGGGTCTTGCTCTTACAGACAACACTTTCCCAGAAGCATTCTTGGTATACGGCTTCTCCCACACACGTGGACCAGTTTCTCCAGGCTGTTACATACCCAGAAGTTTAAAAAAATAAATAAATAAATAAAAAAGCCAAGACAAACAATATGTGAACATACTGCTTCATAAAGTAACAGCACACTTCCCCAGCAGCCCAGGACGCCTGTATCCTCCACCGTCTGCAGTGACGCTGCTCCTCAAAGTATGCCCATCAAATGGGTGCATGCAGAATCTTTGTGAATCGTGCCCCTCCTGAGGTGTGGTGTTCTCCCCTCGCTCTTTGTACTTTTCTTTAATGGCTTGTATCACAGTTCAGCTTAACGGAGCACGTGCGGGATGACTAAGTTCCCTAGGCCATGGCTGTTTCCCCCACACACTGGCCCAAGGCATCTCTATACGTGCCGAGGAATGACCACACAAGCGAGAGAAGAGCCGATCCACTTCAGGCTCTGACGTGGTGCTAGGACCTGGGTTTATGAATCGATTCTGGCCTCCCTGACTCAAGTGATGGAGTCGCCATACCTGGGCTGAAGAAAAGGAATCAGCGCCTATTCCAGTCTTGAACAGGGCAGGTGGTGAAGCACTGTAAACAGCATGCTAAGAAAGAGGCGGCTTTTGTGACCCACACTCCGACTGCGAACCTTACGCATCACTAACCAACAGCCAGGGCCGCTTACAAAGCAGTCTCTTGTTTGCTGTTCATTCATCTGGTCCTTGCCCACTCCCTCGTTTTATGGCAAGGAAACAAGAGGTTCAGGCCAGGGAGATGGCTCAGTTGGCCAACTGCTCCACACACAAGCATGAGCTCCTGAGCTCAATGCCCAGAACCCACGTGAAATACCAGGGCGTGGTGCCGGAGGTGGAGGTTGGAGCCCCGCAGCTCTCTGGCCATCCGGCCGCCCTAGAGTAAGAGGTTCAAACAACAGGGTGGATATTCCGAAGGCTGATCTCTGGCCTACACTCACTCACACGTAAAACAGATGCTCAGATCCAATCCGCAGTAAGAGTCAGATCCAGCTCAGTCCAGCTCTAGATCCAGAGCCTTTCCACACTCATGGCCCGAAACAAGGCCCTGGAGCCTCTCACCTTTCCTGCTTTTGCTCCTCAGGCTCCACACTTTGCTCCACCAATTCTCTCCCCCGACTCGGGGAACAGAACTTTAGAGTACAAAGTCACCCTGCTGTCTGTCCGCCTTGTCTGCAATGGCAACAAACTCACCTCGGAGTGGCTGGCTGGTGATGCCCGGCAGGTTGAGCAGGAGCATCACTATGTTCACCCAGCCAGCGTGTGCACGCATCAGCGTACACATGTGACACAGACCACACAGCCTCCTGACATCCTTCTGGACCTGCTCCCACGGTGTGGGTGGTTTACAGCTGGTCACACATACTCTAGAGCTGTGCAGCATCCCGCACACACTGGCTTGCCATGGGAGACAGCTGGTAAGGGCTTGCTGTGTCACTTGGGACCAGAATCACAAATGGAATCCGGGTAACCTGTGAAGATGCTGTTATGATAGCAACCCTGTGCCTCAAAGCAGGACTTGGGGCTTCTATTCTGATCAACTAAGAAAGCTACAAGCCCCAAACCACAGCTAGTGTCAGTTTTCTCCCAATGCCAAGCACTCCTGGTATCAATAAGCCACCCAGGAATGCACGGCTCACCCCTGTGTTTATCAGTAAGGCAGCCTCATCCCACAACTGTGTTTTTCCTTCTGCACACTGGACTACACTCATTCAGCTGGTCTTTTTCTGAAATCACTGTGGTTCCAAAAACAGAAGACAGGAGAGGGGATGAGAATGTTGGTGCTGCTACTCCACCAGCAGATGAGATTCTGAGCCTGGGTGCAACCTTCCAGTGGATGCTCTCCTCGAGCATCCACTATCAGAGTCCCGCATCTTATACTGCATATATTAAAGGGACAGCAGTAATTGTGTTCCACAGCCTCTCCCTCCAATGATCTGAGAATATCACCCAGCTCCCTTCCACAATTCAGAGGGAAGTAAGAGCTGCAGTCCTTAAAGCCTAAAAAACAAAACAAACAAACAAAAAACAAAACAAAACCCTGGACCTGCTGAAGTCAAGAACGCATCTGCCTCAACACATGAAAAATGAAGAAGCTGAGTGTGGTACAATCCCAGAGGATCTGGAGTCTAAAGTCATCCTCTGCAACATGGTGAGTTGGAGGCTAGCCTGAGCTACATCAGACCACGTCTTCTCAAAATAACACAAAGCAATGCAGTAAGGATGAATTCACTTAGGGAATGTTTAGAAAAGAAATCCAGGAGGCCCCTCCACTTCCTCCTCAGCCTGCCTCCCTTCCACACACATTAATTATTCCCAGCATGCTGCCCACTTCCCAGGAACCCACAGACTGAGATAAGTCCAACACATTGGCTCTGAGCCACAGGGTCACACCCAGTTCCTCTGAAAGAGTCCCTCTGCTGCCAGCTACACAGTGGCTGGAGACCTAGCTCCATCCAGGCCCAGGCCCATAGGCTCTACAAACTCATCTGTACACAGCAGGCGCAGGATAAATGCCGTTGAACCAACGGATGCAAACACTCGTTATCCCGAGTGAAAACCAAGTCATTCCTAAGAAAGACGACTCGCCACCTTTCTCCGGTGACTTCATTTCTCCAAGGACAGTGCGTACCAGCCAGCATCTCCCCTGCCACCCCTTCTCTCTCCCCCAGCTTTCTTCCTTTTTGCTGCCACCCTGAACATTATGACAGCGGAACCCTCCATGGTTGCTCCTCCCTCTCTCAGGCTGATGCCCCATGAGCTCTGGGAGGTCCTGCTCACCTCAACAGTGCAGGCTGCAAGCAAAGCAGAGGACAAAACCAAGCAAGGGTTGGTGGTGGAAGCTCATGAAGCTGCCTCCTCCTCCTCCTCCTCCTCCTCCTCCTCCTCCTC
>JADRCD010211591.1:44977-56113 GCA_019843815.1 Montemys delectorum | reverse complement strand
TAATACTAATAGTAATACTAATACTGTGTTCTAACTGACATTTATCTTTGCCATCACTGGATCTTAGTCTCATTTGCTGAAATTTCTCCACATCTGTTGGTACTATATCAGCTTGAGTTCTTTATTTTTCATTTCTAAATATACATATGTATATTTTTATAATTTATTAAATGTTTTAACAACCTTGAATATGTTGATATATGTCAGGTCAATAGTTTAAGCTTTGAACTCAGTACAACATATTTAATAGCTTCTGGGCATAAGTCAGGTTCTTTAAAAATGAAGGTTTCTGGAGGCTGGAGAGATGATACTGCTCTTACAGATGACCAGAATATAGTTCCCAACGCACCACTATCAGGTGGCACACAAAAGCTTAGGTACCAAATTAACCTTTATGCTTTCTTTTGTTGCCAGCATACTTCTGATATATCTGTTTTTTATATTCTTTATTTCAGAGGTATTCGTCTTAATTTTTTAGTTCACACATTACCTGTGACCAAGCTGGTAATATTGCTTCTTGATTCTTCTTTCTTTCTGCCATCTCTCTATTCAACATGACTTCCATTGTTTAAAACAATTCTCAGAATTTTCTCCTAATTTTTTTTCTTTTCTGTCACTGGTCAAAACTTCATGGTGTTACCAGAGTGATCTTATTTTCAACTTTCTATTAACGTTTATATGTGGAATTTGAATTCTAATGGTCCATATCCAGCTCCTTTGACTCAGTGTCTGTATTCTACACTAGGTTAGTTTCCTACATCGCTTTTATAGTAATGCACGGAGCCATTGCTTTCTGGTGTCCACTGCAATGTATTTTTATCTTGACCTTCAAATATTAGCTATTTTCCATTCTATTTTGGAGCTTGTAATACTATGCTACAAGTTTATTCTTTCAATATATAATGATTGTGGGTTGTTTTCCTCATTACTTTTTGAAGAAAAGTATGTTCCTTGTGTTGGTTGGTCCATTCAGTATTTAATATAAAAAAAAATCTGTATTTGAAATATTGAAGTTTTAGGCAGTAGGTTATTTCCTGTATGTAAGATGCATAATATCAATATAAAGCTCAGGTGATTCACATGGACATTCACTGTTCTTCAAGTGTGTGTTTTGACAGCCTTCTTTGTTAATAGTCAGATCTAGAAACAACCCAGATCACCCTCAACTGAAAAATGGATACAGAAAATGTGGTTCATTTATACAATGAAATACTATTAAGCTATCTAAAATGAGAACATCATGGAATTTGCACGCAAATAGATAGAACTAGAAAATGTCCTGAGCAAGGTAACCCAGACCCAAAAGGACATAAACGTATGTGTTCACTGATAAGTGGATATTAGCCAAAAAAGTACAGAATGCCCATTATACAACTCACAGACTATATTAAGCTTAACATGAAGGATACTTCAATTGCACTTAGAAGGGGGAACAAAAATCATCATGGGAAGCAGAGAGAGGGATGAATCTGAGAGGGAAAGAGAAAAAAAAAAAAAAAAGGCGGCATAATCCGGTTACAGGGAGACAGGAGAAAAGCCCAGAGGACAAGGAGAATGTATGGAAATATGTAGCACTGTGAGGTGGTGGCTGGGTGGCAAACTCTAGAAAGTCCCAGAGACCTGTAATGTAACAGACTCTCAGAAATCAATGGGGATGACCTTAGTCGAAATACCCAACAGTGGGGAGATGGAACCTGAAGAGACCTCCTCCAGTCGATAGACAGGGCTCCCAATTGAGACATGGGGCCACCTACCCATCTCCAAAAATTTTAACCCGGAATTATTCCTGTCTAAAGAAATACAGGGACAAAAATAGAGCAGAGACTGAAGGAAAGGCCATCCAGTGTCCGCTTGAACTTGGGATCTATTCCATGTGCAGACACCAAACCCTGACACTATCAGTGATGCTATGTTGTGCTTGCAGACTGTAGTCTAGCATGGGTGTCCTCTGAGAGACTCTACCAGCAGCTGACAGAAACAGATGCAGATCCTTACAGTCAACCATTGGACTGAGGTTGGGTACCCCTATGGAAGAGTTAGGCGAGTGATTGAAGGAACTGAAGGGAATTGCAACCCCATAGGAAGAACAAAAATGTCAACTAACCTGGACTGCTCAGCTATCTCAGAGACTAAGCCACCAACAAAGGAGCATACATACGCTTGTCCAGAACATATGTATCAGAGGACTGCCTTATCTGGCTTCGATGGGAAAGGATGTGCCCAATCCTGTAGAAATTTGATATCTCAGGGAAGGGTGATACTGGTGGGGGTTGGAAGGAATGGATGGGCAGGTGGGAGAGCACCGTCTCAGATGCAAAGGTGATAGAGTTAAGGACTCTAGGAGGGGGTTCCAAGAAGCGGGGGTAACATTTGGAATGTAAGTGAATAACTTAATTTAATTAAAAATCATGAAAATAGAAAAGATAATATTTAATTGTACTTGGACAGATTTTCCCAGACACAACCTATAGGAAATAATACCACAAAGTAAAAAGATTTATTCTCATTTCTTTGACTATCATAATGCTGTACTCATACATAATCTCTTCAGGCAATATTGTATCCCATGCTTTATATCTTTATCTTCTTTATTGAAGAAGATGATCTTTGGCAAAGATGATCCATCTGGAGATCTCTGACTAGCAAGTAAAAATCTTCATTTCATAACTGTTGGAGGATATGTTGCTATTGAGGGAGAATCCTTGTGGGTTTTTGTTGTTGTTGTTGTTTTGTTTTGTTTTGTTTTGTTTTTTTGTTTTTTGTTTTGTTGGTGGAGTTTTGCTTTGTTTTGTTTTGTTTCTTGGTCTTTCAAGACACGATTTCTCTGTGTAGCCCTGGCTGTCCTGGAACTCACTCTGTAGACCAGGCTGGAGATGAACTCAGAAATCTGCCTGCCTGTCTCCCAAGTGCTGGGATTAAAGGCGTGCGCCACCACTGCCAGGTAGTCTGCCAGTTACAGGCGAACTCAATAGGGAATTTAACAAGCAGTGCTTTGTTCCTTTTTTCTTTTTTTCCCCCCTCATGATGTCCAAAGAATCTCTATCTCTCAACAACAGTTTTGTCTCAAAATGGTGTTGAGACTTCAGGGATAGATAAAACAGATAAAAACAGCTACAGTTTTAAATTGTTAATCAAAACCCTAAGATGCCACTCATTTTCCTCTTACCTTCTGGTTATCAACTTTAGCTTCCTGCCTGTAAATTCACTGATATTTCTAGCATTTTATACTAAAAAGGGTGAGGCAGATGGGAAGATAAATAGGAAAAAATCAAGATATTTAGCAAGTAAAATAAAATAGTTAAACAAAATATTACAGAAGGCAGGAAAGTCAACTGGCTTAAATATTTGTTTTGAGAAGACTAAATGACGCATATGTTCACTAAAACAGTGAATATTACAAAATAATATAATATAAAATATTATAAACAGTGCATGTTAATGTTACAACGTAGAAATTCATGAATTTTTATTTGAGCACATTAATTTTGATTTGTTTGGGAGAGATACTGAATAATTTATTTTTAATGTTGGCTTATAGATTAGGACAAGGCCAAGAAATACGAACAAATACTGAGGTAGTTATCTAGTTAAAAGGAACATTACAATATTTGAAAGTTTTTTATAATCATCCATATTATCAGTTGATAAGATTTTACTAGGGCTAGAGCCACCCACAAAGATGGCCCAAAAATGATACCACCTTTCAGAGTGCTGATAGTCTGTTCAGAGAGACAGACAGACATACTAGAAGTGGGAATTCGATGCCATAAGACTATGTGGAAGAAAGCAAATCACTGAATGGGTGAGTCCAAAGTTCTTGAAGAAAATATGTAACAGAAACCATGAGATTGGCACTCTTTCTGGCAGATATATTTAGCAGTAATATTCATAATTGAAAATATGTGTAAATCCCCAAAAATATTAAACTTCTCAGAGTGCTTAAGATTAGCAAAGGGTTCCTTGTGAGAGGAGTGAAGATGGAGAGTAAATTTTTGACTTCTAGCCCTTTTGTTTCTCATAGTTTTACATTTTATAATTTGATGTATTCTCCAAGATAACAAAATTACGTTGACAAACAGCTAAGCACAATCACGTGATCTCTTACCCACACCATGTCTTTGTAATTGTTCTGTGTCTTCAGATGCATGGATGTATCTCACCTTTCATTCTAGCATTTGAGACATCCTGTCAGTATGGTACTTTATTCTCGGTAGGCAGCCTCTGCATTCCAGATGATATATGTGTACAAACATGTATTTAAATGATGGCTTTAATACTAATTGATAATAATGGGAAAATCTGTAGACCTTGTGGAAGACTGGAGATTATCTTTGATATAGTGAACAAAGCCTTCTAATGACAGGTTTGATAGCTGAAAAATAGAAGACATTTAAAGAACACTTAGCATGAACGTTCACTTAATGCGCTACATCTGAGTACTGAAGACAGCAAAAGGCCCAAGGCAGGTAAATTAAGGAACAGCAAAGGGATAGTAGACAGGCTACATGGCACATTGAATACAAATGAAAAGCACCATTACCTTCACAATAAATGGAAAAAGCAGAGTAAATTAAAACTAGAAGAAATCAGATTAAAAACAAAAGAAATGGTAACATGATGTGAAAAGTATCATTGAAAAAAATATGTATTATTCTAGTCTTGGTCTGGCTAGTTTGGGTATGTCACGTTTTTATATATTTAGAAGGTTTTCTTTAAAAAGTTTATAAAATTTTCTAAAGTCCACTTTTCATAATTATATTGTTTAACATAGTTAAAATCCTAACATGTGCAGTTAGCTAAGGCACCAAGCAATGGCCGTAGAAGTTCATGATCAGGTAATGAGTCATGTATATGTTCCCTTTCTTCCTTGAAAATGGAGAAACTTGTAAAGATAAAATGTTGCATGAATTCATCTTTCAGATGAATCTGAATAATTAGGAAGTAACAGATTTGCAAGAAGGTTCTTAAAAGGTTGGAGACTATTAATGTTGACAAATTACCTGCTCTGAGTGTCCTATATCAAAAAATGGTCAGGATGTGGGAGTGGAAATTAGAGAAACTTTAGACATTGCTTTTTCCCTAAGTGTATTTAATTCAGGAAATGCCCAAGGAGAAAGAGAAAGTGGTAACATAATGTGTGCATTTAAATGATAACCAGAAGAAAATACCAGCCCGCAAAGGGAAACAGTGACTCTAGAGTGTGTGATAATTTATGTGTCTAAATGAAGGAACCATGAGAGCCACATTCAGGAAAAGGTACTGGAAAGAGACAGTTTTAGATGGCTTATGTACTTCTAATTTTGAGCTGGTAGTATGCAACCCTGTTTTCCAGGAGCACTTCTAAAATGTTGTTTGAATATTAAAAACAAAGCACATCCTAGATCCTTTACTTAGTAAATGTTGGCTTTCACTATATTTAATTATGCATACTATTATTTAGCATGAAATATTTTAATTTGCATTAAAAACAATTATCATTTCACAGTGATATGGAACATTTTTGGAGAGCACCATACTTGTTTTTTTTTTCATCTAAGACAGTGGTTGTTTCTGACACTGAGACATAGTAGAGATGTCTGATGTCACTCGTCCTGTTTTACCTGGAAAAACAAGTTAAGAAGGTCTGCTACTTTTCCCTACTCACACAGTTAATATTAAAGTTTGTGTTATAACATGAAGTCTGTAGAATTGCAGTGGATTATTGAATTATAAACATACTTATGTTTATAACAAGAATCCAAGGAAAGACTGTCACCTTAAAAAGAAGTATGGAGGGGTTGAGCAATGGTATTTGGGAGTGGTTGGAGTGAAGAGGTGAAGGAAAGAAAATGATGTAATTGACTTAAATTAAAAATATATTTACAAATTATACTACAGAATTGCTGAGGATGTATAATTCAAATATCACCACTAGAAAACAAACTTAAATGTAAGGTGATGGGCGTATCAATTACATTGATCACTAAGATTCATATTGTACAAAAACATTTATTTTTTGTTTTATATGAGTGTTTTGCCTGCATGTGTGTCTGCACCATACGTTGCAGTGCTCATGGAGGCTGAAGAGCTTGTTAGATGATTTGGAACTGGAGTTACAAAGGGAGGGAGAACCTTATCCATATGTAGAGAGCATATCCAGAGGCTAGTCAAGGCCCCCAGTTGGGGTACTGAGCCAGCCACTCATCTCTAAATTCTAAACCCAGAAGGGCTCCTGTCTAAAGGAAATACAGGGACAAAATGTGAAGAAGAGACTGAAGGAAAAGACATCCAGAGACTGCCCCACCTGGGGATCCATCCCATATACAGACACCAAACTCAGACATTATTGTGGGTGCCAGGAAGAGCTTGCTGACAGGAGTCTGATATAGCTGTCTCCTGAGAGGCTCTGCCAGAGTTTGACAAATACAGAGATGGATGATCACAGCCAACCATTGGACTGAGCACAGGGTCCCCAATGGAGGAGTTAGAGAAAGGGGTAGAAGAGCTGAAGGAGTTTGCAACCCTATAGAAAAAGAACAGTCTGAATCAACCAGACTTTCCCACAGAGCTCCCAGGGACCAAATCACCAACCAAAGAGGCACCCATGGCTTCAGCCGCATATGTTGCAGAAGATGGCATTGTCTGGCATCAATGAGAGGAAAAGCCCTTGGTTCTGTGAAGGCTTGATTTTCCAGTGTAGGGATGGAAATACCAGAGCAGGGGGGTGGGAGTGGGTGGCTGGGAAGGGGAGTACCTTCATATAAGAAGGGGAAGGGGGATGGGAGAATGGGGTTCCTGAGGGGAAACCTGGAAAGGGGATAACATTTGAAATGTAAATACATAAAACAGCCAATAAAAAAGACTCACACTGTATATACTCAAGAAAGCATATATCGGGCCGGGCAGTGGTGGTGCAGGCCTTTAATCCCAGCACTTTGGAGGCAGAGACAGGTATTTCTGAGTTCGAGGCCAGCCTGGTCTGCAGAGTGAGTTCCAGGGCAGCCAGAGCTACACAGAGAAACCCTGTCTCAAAAAACCAAAAAAAGAAAAAAAAAAAAAGCATATATTTTATGTTATGCTGCTCAGTAAACCTCATGTTTGCTGCGCTCCATTTCTCCCACTCCCTGCACTTTACCCTTGCTACTTAAATGTCATTTAAAAATATAGTTATTGTACTCAGAGGTGTCTTTCCTTCTTAAGGGGTGGCATAGGAGGCTACAATACACACAAATTTCATACTTGGTACTGATTTCCTCTTAAAAAATATAGAATGATATTTTTAACTCCTAAATATTCTAGAATTTAGAAATTTAAAAATAAATCAGATAAAGTAGATTTTTCCCAAAACACAACCTTCAAAAACCTCAAATCCCCAGTTCCTTCTCACCTATTAAACTCTTTAACACTGTCAGTTTTGTAGACATATAGATGGACATGGACAAGCATATCTAAGGCTTATTGTTCACTGTGAACAATAACAGCACTAATATGTACCTTTAATTAAATGATCGCATGATAGAAAATGTCTCAGGCTCATGCTACTTTTGTGAATCTATGCCTTTGGCTTATAAGTGATTCTCTCTCTTTTTAAATTATTTTCTTTATTTACATGTCATATGATATCTCCTTTCCCAGTTTCCCTTCCAAAAAGAAAAAAGAAGAAAAATAATAAAACAAACAAACAAACAAAAACCCCCTGTTCTCTTACCCCTCCCCCTGCTCACCAACCCACCCTCTCCTGCTTCCTGGCCCTGGCATTACCCTACACTGGGGCATAGAACCCTCACAGAGCCAAGGGTCTCTCCTCCCCTTGATGACTGACTAGGACATCCTCTGCTACATATGCTACATATGCAGCTGGAGCCATGAGTTCCACCATGTGTACTCTTTGGTAGGTGGTATAGTCCCTGGGAGCTCTGAGGGTACTAGGTAGTTCATATTGTTGTTCCTTCTAAGGGGCTGCAAACCCTTCAGCTCCTTGGATCCTTTCTTTGGCTCCTTCAATAGGGGGGGACCCTGTGCTCAGTCCAATGGATGGCTATGAGCCTCTACTTCTGTATTAGTTGGGTACGGTCAGAGTCTCTCAGGAGACAGCTATATCAGGCTTCTGTCAGCCAGTACTTGTTGGCATCCACAATAGTGTCTGGATTTGGTGATTGAATATGGGAAGGATTCCCAGGTGGAGCAGTTTCTGGATTGTCCTTCCTTCAGTCTCTGCTCCATAGTTTGTCTCTGCGACTCCTTTCATGAGTATTTTGTTTCCCCCTTTAAGAAGGAATGAAGTATCCACACTTTGGTATTCCTTCTTCTTGAGTTTCTTGTGGTTTGTGGATTGTACTTTGTGTATTCCATCTTTTGGGCTAATATCCACTTATCAGAGGGTGCATACCATGTGTGTTCTTTTGGGATTGGGTTACCTCACTCAGGATGATATTCTTCAGATCCATCTATTTCCCTAAGAATTTCATAAATTCATTGTTTTTAATAGCTGAGTAGTACTCCATTGTGTAGATGTACCACATTTTCTGTATCCAGTCCTCTGTTGAGGGACATCTGGATTGTTTCCAGTTTCTGGCTATTATAAATAAGGCTGCTATGAACATAGTGGAGCGTGTGTCCTTACTACATGGTGGAGCATCTTATATGAAGAAAGATATCCTTAGATGCATTAACTGATGTATCCAGAGTTAAGGTTTGCCAAAATATCTGTCTCTAGAGGTTCGATATAGAAATCAGACATTTAAACATGTTACATAGTAACCTAGAAAGGCCAGTAGAAGACATTAAGTCAAGACCTTATAATTTAACATTACTTTCTCTGAGGTTCTTCTAGAGTATAGCTTTTTTAATGATTAGACCCGATTGAACTAGAAGTTGCAGCAATATGTCAGACAAAGTCATAGCATGACATTGTTATTAAAATGAGAAATGATTATTTAAAAATTTTATGTTTTTCAAAAGGAAAATTTATGCAGGATATGTTCATATCACTCAAATAACACCCGTAGCTATAGCCTTAACTTTTCTTACAGATGCTGTAATTGTTTCTGTTTTAATATGTTGTAGTCATTATTCTATTGTTACGAGCATATGTCGTGAGCAAAGCTACTTATCAAAGGAAGCATTTGTTGGGATTTGTTTATAACTTTGGAGGGTTGTCCATAATCAACATAGCATAGAATTCAAGAGGCCTACATGCATAGCACTGGAGCAGAGTCTAGCAGCTTACATCTCATCTTCCACTTATACCTAGAGAGAGCGGCAGGGGGCTGGGTCTTTTAGGCTTCTCCAACCAGAAAGCCCACTCTTAGCATACACCGTCTCTGAATAAGTCGTACCAATTCCAACAAGGCCATACCTCCTAATTCTTTACCCAAAGTTCTACTTACTGAGGACTAAGCATGCAAATTATGAGCTTAGGGGAGCCATTCCCATTCAGTCCGCCAAAATATGATACATATATTCTTATTGAAACTTCCCTGATGCTGAAAATAAAGTTGCATGAATTAGGGGAGAAATAAGATAAGGGACAAATCAACAAAATCTGGTGTAGTTGTGAACAAAATTTACTAACAAGGTGCCTGATAACTTGAAGAATTACATAAATAACATGGAGAGATATGCATATATTCATGAAATACTATGATCCTCCACCAGCGGAGAGCTGGTTCTCTCAGACCTTGCCAGTGCCACAAATAGCCACGCCTCTCTTCAAGTTCCTGTTACTCTGGAACTCCTGCCTCCAGAGACCAAAGATGAAGATGCTGATTGGGCCGCAGTTGGGGGGAGGGGTTTCTTCTTGCTTGCTTGTTACTCAGTTGAATACACATGGCGGATTAAAAGCATAAACATGACTAGGTCCCATTTTTTATCCCCTCTCGCCATCAGGTTCCCTTCATTTTCCTAGGTTCCTGCTTATCTCCTAGAAAACCCGTTCATACTTAGCTGCAAGCAGCAACATGAAATGAGTAGAACTGTTGAGGAAATGAGTACAAACATTTTATTTGTTGTTCAGGGATGCAGGAAACAGTAAAACAGTAATCTGACTGCCATTTAGATGGTCCGAGTAGTAGAGTAGGTTGGATCTGAACTTACTATGGAGAGAGACCTGAGCCACAGGCTCTAAAAGACATCCTTTAAAGATATACTAGTCTACAACTGAGCTCCAAAGGAGAAAGATAGAAGTAATAATTTTTTTTTTCTGGTGTGATTTTATACAAGTGGGTTTTGTAACTTTTAAGCAATTAATTCTGAATTTTTGCATGAAGAAGCTAAGAGAAAAGCTAATTGATAATTACATGTAATTTCACAACTAGTTGTAAGTGGATGAACTTAAATTCGACTTACGAGATGATCTACATGCTCTGAATAGTGCAGTAGCATAACTAAGATGGATACCGGATGTCACAATTCTTCTGTGTATGTGATTACTAGACGCTACTATACATCATGTCAGGGACTTTTTTCTCAGTGAAAAACAGAAGAACTATAAACATTAATTTTCTTAATATTAGATAACTTTTGCTGAAAAGGTAGTCATTTTTAAATATTTTTTGTCTAATGAGTAAAGTGAAGCTAAAGATAAAAAGAAGTGCCACAATCATTTCCTTAAGGATAACATCACCTAATATACTCAAGAGTGGTATAAGAAAATGCATTAATATTGATACTAATATTGAAGATGTGAATGTATCTGTAGTACATGAGATGGAGGTGTGCTGTTAATACTGAGGGTAGAAAATCTGTCAGTTAAAGGTAAGTTTTCTTACAAGGTTACTAGATAATCAAACGATTTCTATGACTAAAATTTATAACATAAAATGATCTAAGATACTGGCATGAAGTTTATTAAAAAGTCAATATTCACAGATAATATGCTGAGAAAGAAATAAAATATATATATACATTATATTGGTTCTCAGTAATATTATATATATATATATGTATATATATTAGATGTATCAATATCACAGAGAAATAGTGACTTTTGTGATGTATTATCATCTATATTCATTACTTTGCCTTGCTATATTTTCTCCATTCATTTATTTTATATATATATATGAATAAGAATAGACATCCTTTAAAGATATACTAGTCTACAACTGAACTCCAAAGGAGAAAGATAGAAGTAATAATTTTTTTTTTCTGGTGTGA
>JADRCD010211591.1:0-44967 GCA_019843815.1 Montemys delectorum | reverse complement strand
GAGAAAAGCTAATTGATAATTACATGTAATTTCACAACTAGTTGTAAATGGATGGTTATATAAAACCAATATAGAAAATATATATGTAACCGATTTTGAAAAAATGAATATAATTACGTAAGGTTAAAAAAGAGAAATAAAATAAAAGAAACCTAATGAAAGGAAACTAGATAGGAATGTATACACCAAGAATATTTAATACCAAAAATATCATGGTAATTTCTCAGTTTATTTTGAATTCATAGTCCCATTTCTTTTTACTTCCCTTTTAATTAGGTATTTTCTTCATTCACATGTACACTTTCCCTCTCCCATTTTCCCCTCCAAAACAAACAAACAAACAAACAAACAAACAAAAACAAGAACAACCCTTTTTTAAAAAGGGTATTTTAAATTGGCTTTCACATATGTGAGTGTGTATCTATGTGTGTGCATCATGTCTTTGATTAGCTAAGTAAGCCAGAATTGTGCATTGATTCCTCTAGAGTTAAGTCTTTTTTGAACTGTCAGACAGGAGTACTGAGAACCAAACACAGGCCCTCCACAATAGCAGAAAGTGATCCTAATTTCTGGACAGTCTCTAGTCTCATGGTCTCTTTTTAAAACCTGCAGCAACTACATTTGTATCCATCAAGTTACCTGTTCATATTTTAAGACATTTCCTATTTAAAAATATTTCCTAACTATCATTAAAACTTAAATAACTGACATTGAAATGTTGCTGAATATTGATTTGGAAATGTGTTTCTTTCATCCAAGATGCTGTGTTCTAGAAAGCTCATCTTATCTTGTCAATCACTTGGACATTGACTGGAGCATGAGGATTAAAAAGCAAATAGCAAACAACAAATTATGCCCAAATTAAAGTTCTAACTTTCACTATCTATTTTTGTCTTTGATTCTCCTGTATCTCCCATACAGCTGGCATTTATCAAGTATTTTAGTAAAGAGACCACCTGATTCTACAAACAAATTGAAGATGTTTGTGGTGGTAAAATAGTGTACTAGAAGAAAGCTTGTGGAAGAAAGTTCCAGGAGCTGATCAAGTACCAAAACATAAGAGTGTAGGGAATGGAATGTTGAGACATCTTAAAGAGTTTTTGTAGCTTATGTGGAATGGGGAAAACAAGAACCAAAGCAATATCATAGTATGTTTGTATGTCACATTGAAAATCTGTACTAGATGGTTAGAATAATGATGCTTTGATGACTCATCAATAGAAAACAGATTTAAAATAAGCTATATTTTCATGAGTTTATGAGTGAAAAACACTATGGAAAATCCACTCATGAATACAACATATTTTCAAATATTCATCATGAAAGCCTCATGTTTTACCTATATGTCAACTGTTGATTGAATACCTATCAATATTACAGCTGTCAGTTTCTTCATTTTTACCAAAAAAATTAATGAAATAGTTGCTTAAACTTGCTTTGTGTTGACAGATCTTATTCCCTTGTAGCAATCTGTAGAAGGGAAGAAAATGGAAACTATCCCCTCCACTAAAGAAAAGAGACTCCCCCCTTGGGTGCTGTATTAACTCTCAATGAAGCTAAGTAAAAGTCCATACAGAAGCATAAGCTGCCAGCATACTGAAAACATACACCTTAGCTTTAGAGAAGGTGGTACAAACCAAGAGCTGAAAGTGGAAATTAGTTACTTGATGAAAGGCAAACCCTTCTAGAGGTAGAATTTCCTACCCTTTCTCATTTGCCTGATGGTATCTCTTATGTGAGTAAAAGACAAAGAAATGTTTTTAGTGCAACCAATTAGCAGAAGAAACTCAAATTTGTGTCTTGTTAAAAGACAGAAGAGTACTGGAAAACATCAATGAATCTTGGTGAAATTTAAAAGCAGAGAAAAGGGAATGGTGAGGTCAGCTTTCAGGAGCTTGGAATGGCTTCGCATCTGCAGCAGCAATGGCTATTTCCTTGGAACTTAAAAAAGAATGCTCTGGCAAAAATGGTTATGGAAAAACAAATCTTCAAATTCCTTAAATGAGTACAAAGATATTTAAACACTTAAGTTAATGATAGTTTCCTATGGCGGATAGATATGTTTCGAAAGGGTGAAGGTCATACAATTATGAGCTGCTGAATTAAGCAAATATTTTGAAGGAAGACATTCAAAAAGTAAATTTGGAAGATTTAGCTATTAAGTCATGCATTTATTATAAGCAGAATTGCCAATACAACCACTTTACAAAGGATGTCAGAGGTTTCAATATAAAACTCCTATTAGAAGTAGTTACTCTATAAAATTAGCTATCCAGATCTTTGAGCACCCTATACCATCTGGCAGACATGTGGATGCCCAGATGCCCTATGTCTTTATATGGAGTTTAGAGTCATTGGGTATCAAACCAAGCACTACAGACATCTCATTGTAGAGAGAAGTAACAACATTGTCCATTGAATCAATTTACTTTATACTATCATTAGCTCAAGTCACATAACATTTTTTATTGGTAACATTCACTCCTGTATAATAAAGTACTTCCCAAGTGGATCACCCTGCATTCCATGCAAAATGTGACTGAGAGGAGGAGTACTAGCCATCAACTTTGGATCTGTCCATTGAGAGCTAATGGTACGGCAGCAGTGACTAGAGGACAGTAAAATATGCAAAAGACTCAGTTGGTAAGCTTCTCTTTCTCCAGTTAGGAGAGTCTAAGTTAGTTTGACTCTAGTCAAATTCTTTCTGAAGCCTTAGGGTTTGGCTGCTGCCTCTGACACAAGGCTACAGTGACTAGTCCCTTTCTTGATGATTTTCCTATACTTGAGTTTCCTATAATAGAGTGTCCATTAAATTTCTTTGAATTTTTTTACTTTAAGCTTCCCAGGAGAGTTATTGTTGGGTTTCTTCTTACTAAAATGTACAAGATCAGCTTTTGGAAAAGTATAAGCAATATAAGATTATCTTTTTAAAATTCTAACAATTTTACTTTGGATCTTGAGAAGTCCCCTCAAACGATGGCCTCCATAAACTGGTCAAATTTTATACCCACTTTATCTCAATAGAATACAGTTTAAGCTGTTGAATCAAAGAGAGGACATATAAGTAGAAGAAATGATAATACCTTAAAGAAGACAATTTATTTTTCTATTGCATAAAAGTCAAAAATCAGTCGTCTGTAGTGCCTAACAGAGGTCTGTCTCTGTTAGTCACGTACACAATTTACACGTTTCTATCCCCTGGTAGCTGAATACAATGTTTTATTACTTCCGTTCCAGTTAGTGAGGAAATGAAAATGAGAACTATGCACAGCCATCTCAAGGACATGCTGGAGAAATAACATGTCAGCAGCAAACACAAGTAGGTTGAGAACTGGGTTGTAATTGTGACACTGGTGTTGGGTCAGGCTCCTTTTCCAGCCAGCTTAGTGTTTCTTCATTCTCACGTCTCTGAAGGTACAGGACTTAAGTTTGATTACCTTTTCTTTAAAGAATTTGGGAGTATATTGGGTGGGTCATTCTTTAGAGTAACATTCTTTAGATTGGGGCAGCTCTTCTATTCTCCCATTTTTCAATTGAAAATAGATTCTTTCATACGATACATGGCAACTACAGTTCTTCCCTCCCCCACCCCGCCCCATCTCTCATAGCTGCTCCAACATCCACTCTCATTGAGATCCTCTTCTCTTCCATTTTCTCTTCAAAAAAGAACAGGTTTCTAAGAGATGACAACCAGACAAAACTAGATACAAGGAGATAAGTTCAAAGCCCTCATGTAGATACTGGACAAGGCAACCTAATAGGAGGAAAAGAATCTCAAGAGCAGACAATGCGTTAGATCATTCTTTCCTTTTTAAACACAAATTCTTTGCTTTAAATACTGATAGATGCTAATTTTGGTTAGAACACATCACATGCTCCTTACCTTTCTTTTTACATGCCTCAGGTTTCAGCAAGCCAAATATCCTAGTTGGTTTAGTATTTGTGGTTGTTAGTAGTAGATGAATGAATTGAATAATAACTTTCCTCAGGCTAAGAGTCTCTCCTCCCATTGAGATTCATTCCTAGCCCCAGTTTATTCATTTAGCAGTTGTTTGATGATATCTTATTTCAGCAAGACAAAATAATAATAAAAGCTTCTAAAAAAAAAAAGCAAACGATATGAGATCCATTCCAGATACTGGAAATCACAGAGTATAACAAGTTCATGTATTTTAGAAGCTTATATTACTATGACCTCATAGCTTCTGTCTACATTTAGCATAGCTTTTAATGGTCTTACATCCTTTCTTTCAATTACTTTAATCATAGTGAGAAAAACTTCACATCATAAAGAATTATGTTTCAAGAGATTTCTTGAAACAGTTGCTTAGACCTCGAAGAACATAATTTCATAGAAATAATGCAATTGAAACTGAGAATTATAGTCAATCCATAGCATATATCTAATGTGTGGGTATAATTTTAACCGTGGATTTTCGAAGAGGAGTGTTACCAAGTAAATTTTACAAAAGCAAAGATGATTTCCTTTTTTATTAAGGAAAACAAAAAGTAATATAAAACATTTTTAGAACTCTATATTACCTTATTTTTCTACTGGTGTTGTAAACACCATGACCAGTAAGAACTCAGGAAATTGGGTTTTCTTTTCTCCTACACTTCTTGGTGACAGTCCATCACTCAAAAAAGTCACGGTAGGAACTTGGAGGTGAGAGGCTGAAGCAAAACAGTGGAGGACTGTGCTTACACGATTTGCTTTTCCTGCCTTGCTCATCTTGCTTTCTTATGCAACCCAAAGCACTTGGAGGGATGGTCCACCTACAGTATATTGGGCCCTTTCTGCATCACTTAGTCTAGAAAATGCTGCACAGAATTGCTTACAGCCCAATCTGAAACAGGCATTTTCTATGAAGAGGTTACCTTTTCCCAGATGACTCTGGCTGGTGTCAACTTTACAAAAAGCTAGCCGGGGTAAACCACCATATCATCACACACAGCTGTTCCACATCCTCCTAGTTTAAGGCTATTTAAAGGGAAAGTCAAAGGAAATAGTCAAATAATAGACATGCATGCCCACCTATCCGATTACCTTCTTCTTAGCCATTCTTTCAATATCAAATTGGTCCAATTTCCCAGTGATTACAGACTAGAAAGAAAGATGCCATGTGACTAAACAAATTCCACCTTTGTTTAAACTGAAAAAATGGTAGCTCCTTGACACTGTCAAAGGCAATTGCTCTTTTTCAGGATAACAATTTTCTCAATTTCCTTTAGTAGAATTTCAACAAAAGTAGCAAATGACCTAAGAGATCAAAACCACCAGAAATTAACAGTTGGAACAATATGGCTAGAAACAGCTCCACTGAGCTTTCTCTGCCTATTTCTTGGGGTGGAGGCATGGGAGACAGGGCTTCTCCTGACTCCCCATCATAGTACAAGAGCTTTTGATGTTTTCAGTTATTCTACTGACAACTGCATTGATGAGGAAGAACCACCAACCTTAGTACGTAATATTCCTTGTCCATGTTACAATTTTATTTAGATTGATTATAAGCCACATCATATTTCTTTCTTCTATTTTTCTGGGGCCTACACATGATGACTGATTGAGATACACAGTAAGGTTTAGCAAAAGAATAGAAAGAAGGTTTTTTTCCTTTAAATTATCCACTTCTTTCCTCTCTTACTTAGAATTCAATAATAAACACCTAGCATACATATATATTTTCTCTTTTTCCTTGGTGATATTGAGACGTGTCTTTGTGTTCACTGGGCAAATGGGCATTAAAGAGCGTATGGCGTTCAGAATGAGAGACAAATCCAGGGAAGGAGTCACAGAAAAACCCTCATCATAGAGGAGGTTTCAGTACAATCATGTGATTATTATTCCTACCAGGATGTTGCTTCCCTCTGTGTCTCCTCTTACACTCTAAAGTAATAAGGTGCCAATTTGTGGGGAGATTCATTTTCTTATCTATTTCAAGTCTGTTCTTGGTGTTTAATTATTTTGAAGATATTTATAAAAATTACTAGGCAAGGGGTTGGAGAATAGAAGGGAGGAAATAAAGACAGAAGGCTTGGGTGACACTACTCTCATAAAATAACTTCATCAGTCCTCTTCTCTTCTATTCCTTCTTTCTCTCCCCCCTTTCTCTGCATTCTTTCTCCTTTTCTAACTCTTCATGAATCTTTACTAAGTACCTGCTTTCTCTCAGGATTTCTGCCAGATTGTGGAGAGCTAAATAATGAAGTGAAAGGTCTATTTCATTTCTTAAAGACTGACATAGTCTAATCTGGAAAGAATTATATGCATAGTTGGAAGGAAAATTACTAAAAATAACTTGATGATGAGGATTTTTCCAAAGGAAGAAAAGATCCCTCTTCTCCACCTATTACTGGATTAAACTCCATGCAAAAGGAACAGTTAGAGGTGAAGCACAGTGGGAGTTCTCAAAGAAGAAAAGCAGTGCAGGAATGGGGCCCCTTATCAAGAATCCAAGTAATATAAAGTGACAGGGTGAAAACACCACATTTTGAATCTTAAAATCACTGAACTGCTGGATCTCAGGCATGGGGCAACAGAGTGATGTGTAGTGAGCAAGAACGGATAGTTTATAAAGGCTTTATATACTGGAGAGAGAGAGAAAGAGAAGTTTCAGTCTCATGGGAAAATGAATTATTTTGGAGCCTTTGATTCTGAAGAAATTCCTTTCAGTAGTGGTTATGCTGACAGCTGTGGTGACCGTGTACAGAGATTGGTTGACTTAATAAGGCAGTTACTCACATTGTGTCAATCAATTGCTTCGTGTAAATATCATAAGTAATATACTTAGGGCACTTAACCTATATCACACCAGGACTTAGCCTGAGGGCTTACTGAGGGTGATGGGTTGTATGAACTGCAGTCACATCACTAACTGAGCACTGCTGCTTCACAGACCAGTATTGTCACAGAGTATCACATTGTTACTTCTTGGACAAGACCAAATTCTAATTTCAAGCAGGGCTTTCACTGAATGCATAATACTTTCACAGCATCATAAAGTCAAAGACTCTCGAGATGAACCACTCTAAATCATAAACTATCTGGGCTATGAAAATATAGCAGAGGAGACAGGAGACATCAATTGTTCTGGTCTGTGCAGATGAGGTTCTGAGCCAAAGCAGTAAAGCAAGATTGCAGGGGAGAGGCAGGTTTAAGTCATATTAACAGTCCAAATAGGAGACTAGTGATTACTTGGATGTGATTTTAAGCCGAGGCAGGAATTTAGTATAACTCTTTCAGTAAGATTTAAGATGGCTGTCAGTGTTTCATTTTGGCTGTTCCCCCCCACCCCCGCAATGTGAAACTGCAATTTACACAGAACATTTATAAAGATTTTAGAATGCTAGGCTTCCATGTTCAAGTGTATGGGCAAAGGGGTCATTGAATGAAAGAACAACACTAATTGTTCACATACCTTTTATAGCTAGACTACATTTTTAATCACTAGAAAACCCAAAAGTGAAATGATAAAAGATTCAACTGGAATGTATGTTGTATTTCAGAACTAAGCTCTTTAGAAGTCTGTTCAGACCAGCATTTAGCAGAACATGAAAATGTCTAAGGAACTACAACCAGCAGAAAAATATATTTGGTCATATTTCACTTAACTTTATTTTACCATAATAATTAGGCAAGTTATTGGGCATTAGTACAGATTTCCATATATAAACTCATGAATACCTTGTTTTGAAACACTATGTATAAACAAATTCAATTTAATTTATTTCTGGTTTAGGCATCTTACAACTCATACATTTGCTATACACCCAAACACACTTTGCTTAATTTATATATTTATGTTATTATATAAATACAAAATTAACTTTAATGCAATCTTTTAAGCATTAACACCTGAGTTTGTAGTCAGCTATTTTTTACTTTTAATTATGTGAACATATGTGTGTCTGCATGTTGGTTTGGGAATGTGACGGCAGTGTCTGAGTGTAAAGAAGTGAATGGGAGATTTCCTCCTGCTGGAGTTATAGATGGACACAAATTGCCTCACTTGATATTGGAAATGGGACATGACTCAGGTCTCTGCAAAAACAATATACATCTCGTCTATCTCTCCAGCCCCTAGTATTTTTGTTTATTGGTTTGTTTGATTTTATTTTTCTCTTTGCAGTCTATACTGGCATCATAAGTATTTCCAAATTATTTACTTATTTATTTAGTGTGTGTGTGTGTGTGTGTGTGTGTGTGTGTGTGTGTGTGCATGCACGCATGCACGTGCATGGTTCATTGGGTACCTCTGGACATCAGAGGGCTACTACTTGAGAATTCTTTCCTTCTACAGTGTGGTTCCAAGGGTTAAACTTACATTGTAAGATCCAACAACAACAAGCACTTTTATCCAGTGAGTCATCCCGCAGGCCCATAACAAGTTCTTTTTAAAAATTCAGTGTGAAATTTGTTTCAAATCACTAACATTTAATTTTACTGTTTTCTTATTCTGTTGAGATTGTAATGACAATGCGGCACCTGCTGTTTCGTGGGCAAATTGTTTCCATCTCTGTGGAAAGCAACCTCCTGTTATTTCCAGAAGGTTATTTAAGGGTGACTTCATGTTGAATCCACTGCCATCTATTGTGAAGATAACATTTCTTTATGACGATACTGCTGGCTTTCCTACTCTTCACATATTTCAGTGGCTACAACTTAAATGCATCGATCATATTGTCAAAGATGCGACCCCCCCTGCTGTGTGATCAATAACAATCTGTAGTAGATCATTTTATCTGGCTGAAATACCTATTATCTTCCTTTGGTAATTCTTTGGATTAGACTTTAGGGAACTAGTACAGAAATGTTTTAGGATGGCTGAGTCCAGACCTTTAATTTTCAGGTGGAATCCATATGTTTCAGGAAGGATTAGTGTGTTAAAAAATGTGATTTGTCATGGCTAGAACTAAAGCCCAGTCTGGTGTTTTCCCAAACTGAGTGTTAATAACAAAAATATATACATCTGAAAATAATGCTCCATATAATTGTTGTTGTAAGATATACCTGTATTACCTAAACATACTATCTGAGGGCATCTCTGTGTGCAAGAACTTATAAACTTTTTACTTATGCAGTAAGCTACATACGGCATTGAATTTAGACATTTCTACATTAAAATTTTAATTTCTATATATATAAAATTCTTAAATCCTTCAACAACTACCTCCGAAATACCAAATGCTTCCTGACAGGAAATTACAAACAAAGAAAGAAATAGGATTGAATTTCTGGCCTGCAAGTTGGAGAAGTGAATTATAGATGTACAAATGACTGAAATTTCTGCTGTTCAAAGATTTTAGCTAAAATAAAATGAACTTACAACCAGATCAAACTAACCACTTAATACTTTATTAGTTCTAAATTCTGTGCATCTCAGTGAGCTTCTCTGCAGTTACAAAAGCCATTCTGGAGCCATGGACTTCATAAAGTGTTTTACATGGTAGTTATCTTATTAGTCTCTTGTAATTTTGAAATTATAATATAATTATGCCATATCTTTCCTTCTCTTTTCTCTTTCTAACCTCTCCTAGGTAATCTCTCTCCTTTGCTCTCCCTATCTCTCTTTGTCTTTCCCTCTCTTTCTCCCTACATCTCTCCCTCTCTCTCTCCCTTCCTCCCTCCTCTTTCAAACTGACAGCTACATTTAAAAGAAAATTCATATATGTATTTATTTACTCACACCCACACACAACTTGCTTCTTGCTTGCTCCATGTAATCACGTGTTTCTTGCATGTATGAAGCCTTACCAATATTATGAGTACCTAAACATGACCTAAAAAAGGTAGCAACACAAATATGCTTAAGTAGACAGGGGCGTTCACAAGGCTTCAGTCCTAGACAAAGAACTACAGAAGCCAATGGGTTCTGTGAATGGGAGCAATAGTCTTCAACAGAGAAAAGCCCCCAATTAGTTAATGTCAAGTGACCAGTTACATTATATTTTATACACTTATCTTCCACAAAAATAAAGTATATATGAAAGAGTTGAAACTAGAATATACATTTTTATATATTATTTCATGGTGGTTCACATGTCTTTTTATTTTCTTGTATTTTATTTTCTCGTGTTTTCTGTATTTGGATGATCTTGATTTATATTATACATTGTTAGTCTCTAATTCCTGAACATTTTGTAATTCCATGTTTAGAACTGCATAATATTCCATCTTGTATATGTACCAGAATCACCATTACTTAATCAGCTATTGATAGACATCTATGATGTTTCTATTTTCTTGCTATAGTAAATAGAGCAGCAATAAACATGGATGCTTAAATATCTCTATGGTAGGATATGTAGTTGTTCTGGGAATATGCCCAGGAGTGGTATAGCTGGGTTATATTCAATAAAGTGTTTTTGTTAAAAAAGAAAACATAAGAAAAATGAAGTTCTGTGGATCTGTATTAGCCAAGATACTCCAGAGAATGGATATAGAAGAGATATAGAAGATATAGATTTTATATGTCTGTGTATGTCTGCATCTATGAATACATATGCATGTGTGTATATCTGTGTATGCGTCAGAAGATTTATTATGAGGGCTAGTTCACTTGACCATAAAGGCACAGAATGCATGTGGCATGACGTCTGCCAGTTGGAGCTTCATGGAGGCTGGTGGTTTAATTTATTCTACCACCGATATGTTTAGAACTCAGCAGTTAAGTCATGTTGATGTAAAGATTAAAACCTATGTATCTGACATTTGGGGACTAGGAAGATGGAGGTGGTAACTCAGAGAGAGTGGAGGTGATAGAGAGAGAAAGAAGATAAGAAGATACTTTTCTTTATTATTTTCTACTCAGGTTGAGTAAATTTGAGGCTGACATGTGCTGGTAAGACTAGATTTTCTCCCCTCAGTCTACAACACTAATGCCAATGCCTTTTTTGAAGTACCTTCATAGGCACATCCAGAAGTGCTTCATGAGCAGTCCGGTAATGCCTATAGCTTAGTAAAGTTGACACAGGAAACTAGCCATCATAGGAGCTATAGAAGTTAAAAGGCACTCTTCCCGAAGTAACAAATAGTAGAGTAGACCCATGAATTATTATCAGGTTTTGAGAATTAAAAAGAAATGATCTAGGTAAGACAGGAACATAGAGCTGATGAAAGGAGACACTAAAGGTGCCAATGATTGTTAATAGAGTATCTTTTGATATCTGTTGAAGAGCGACTATAAAGAAATTCTATGCAGTGTGATGAAATCTTATTGTAAAAGATTTCATATGGAATTCTGTATATATTCTGAAGAAATTTTATTGCTCAAGCTTATGAGAAGAATGGTCAGGAAACACTGTTGTTTTGCCTTTTTATTTTCAGAAAATAGGCTTGAAATTATAGTCTCTCTCCATCTTTATAAGATCATGAGGTTTTTCAGTCACTTGCTTAATTATTTTCTTTTCAATTAAGCTTGCTAATAGTTGGCTTTTCTCATTGCTACTCAAAAACATCTTATTAATTTTGTGACTTACACAGATTGAAACAAAAAATATTTGTTAAAATAATCCATTATTATTGTTGTATTTTAATCCATTTCTGGGATGTTTTCATGTTTCTTTTCCTGTGATTCTAATTTTCTCATGTGTAGGAAGCTCCAAATCACACTGATTAATAAGTGGGAGGGTAGCTTCATTGAAGTTTTGAGTATTTTATACACAACATATTGTCTGAAGTCAACATGTTCATAACTAATTATTTGCAAATGTTATAGCTAAACTAAATATTTTGGCATCATTCGCCAGTTTGGTAGAGCTTTGGTTACTAATAAGCTATTTCAAGAGGTCAACGCTTCAGTTGTACCAGTATACCACCATTTCTTAGTGGAAGATATTGCAAAAGTACCTCACTTTCATAATTATAGACCACTGTGAGTGTGAGCTGTTATCAAAACTCTTTTCTAGTGCAGAAGGCACTATGATATCTTCTTAATGTATTGTGTCTATTTTAGGTTTCTTGATACAAAGCTTTACTTCAGTCCAGTGGTTTTCAACCTTCATAATGCTGTGACCCTTTAATATAGCTACTCATGATGTGGTGGTGCCCAACCATAAAATTGTTTTCATTGCTTCTTCATAATAGTAATTTTGCTACTGCTATGAATAGCAATGTAAATATCTGAGTTTTCCAGTGGTCTTAGGTGATCCTTGTGTAGTTTTCGTCACCAAAGGAGTTGTGACCTACAGGTTGAGGATGGCTATTTTAACTCAATTCTTATGATTTAGTGCATATAACCTTATATAGTTTAATCCATCTTATGCTCTGAAATCTCTTGATAATTCGAAAATATTACACTGCTTTGTGACCTACCCATGTCTATCATCTTCCTAGATTTAATCAATCATATTTCCTCTCTTTCTTTTTTTCTTTCTTCCTCTCTTTGTTTCTTTGTTTCTTTGTTTCTTTCTTTCTTTCTTTCTCTAATTTTTTTCTATCTATCAATTTTTAATTTGATTCTGAGCTTAGAAGTAAATTTGATGTCTCCTGAGACATATCTGCTCTTCCATAATTTTGGGCCAAATTCCATGTAAAAAGAAAAAAATAAACAGAAAATGAGCAGGGAACACCTTCTGTCTGCCAGGGTCTCCATTTGTATATTTGTTATCATTATTGTTACTGATTTCCCTGTGGATCTTGTAATGAAGGCTCTTGTTCAATGGAAACATCAGGGACCTCGTTTTCTAAGCTGATTATGACTTTGACTCAACTAACAGGAAGCCAATATGGGGCTATCAACACCTACTTTGTGGATGGACTTGCTTACAGATGGAAACCCCTCATGGAATTCCCTCAGCTCAACAGGAAACGAAGTTTTTCATTATCTGAAATTAACTCCCTATCCAGGTTTCTCCTGTGCAGACAGTTGCTGTTTGGACACAGTGATGCAGAGATTGTCAGATAATAGTTAGGTGAACACTGGAAGTGACAGAAAGATACTCCTACATAATCACATGAATGTTACACTATTATCTTAAACAACAAACATGCTCCTAGCTGTCAGGATGCAGTTGGACACAGTTGCTCAACTTTAGAGAAAGATAACATCCTGAAGACATGAAAAATTGTAGTAAGAATAAAAAATGAAAAGATTTCAAGATCTCCAAATACTTTTGGTCTTTTTCTTCATTGTTGTTGGCAGAGGAGTTTGCAGGCAAACAGGAAATGACGTACTTTGTGGTTATTGAACAGATTTTGTTGGTGACTTTCTGACTTACAGGGATCCTTTTGTTTGCAAAGTATCAATGGTTTGCTCGGGATAAAAATAATCTAATTTTAGCAAAGAAAATGCCACAGAAGTGCAAGTGACCATTGCCATAGAAGATGTGAACACTTTATGGTTGATGCCTGTAACACAGTAAGATGCCTGGAGACTTCAGAAGGAATAATGATTGCCAAAGAGAGCTCAGTTACCAGAAGAAGAGGGCAGAACTTGAAGGCAGACTGTAGAGTAGCTCTGTGAACAAGGAAATTATATCTGGGAGAGTATGTGAGAATGTCAAGGACAAAGCACCTAAAATACACAGGCACAGGGAGGAAAAAGGCCAGAATGTCGGGGGACGGGCATAAAAGCAAAGGAAGTGGATGGAAAGAATTTTTTTTTTTCTGTTAAGTCCACTGAAGCACAGCTGTAGGTAAGTAGTTAAATCGCTGAGTAAATGCCCATGAAAAAACTAAAGTCCTTTGAAAACAATAAAAAGCAGAGGGGTTGGGAAACAAACCTTAGATGCAAAAAAAAAAAAAAAAAGAAAAAAAGAAAAAAAAACAGTGTTAAAATACACTTGTCATTTTGTATTACAATCAGTTGGTTTTGTTTACATTCTCCTTAGTATTTTAAAATAAATTGCCTAAGACATAATTAGATACTTAACAGTGGCTTTCTTTTGTGTTTAAAGTCCACTGAAGGATCCCTGACCTGGTGTTGTCTGCCCGAGAACCCCATGTAAGCAGGTGGACTGCAGTGGCCATCTGGTCACTGGAGAGAAGCCCAGGACAACACAGAAGGTGTTAATGTTTAGCTGCACTCACACCACAATGCCCAATGGAGAAGACCTAGGAAGGGGTGGTTATACTCAGATAAAAGAGTACACATGGTGGGACTCATGGCTCCAGCAGCATGCGTATAGCAGAGGATGGCCAAGCTGGTCATCAGTGGGAGGAGAGGACCTTGGCCCTGTGAAGGGTCTATGCCCCAGTGTAGGGGAATGCCAGGGCCAGTAAGCAGGAGGGGGTGGGGTGGTGAGCAGGGGAAGGGGAGAGGGAACAGGGGATTGTTTTAGTTTTTGGTTTTTTTATTTTATTTTTTCCTTATTTTATTTTATTTTATTTTTGGAGGGGAACCTGGGAAAGGAGATATTGTAAATAAGAAAACATCTAATAAAAAAAAAAAACAAAACACTAACGCCAATGCTAGAATTGTCATGCCAGCTAACATTGCTATTAACCCTTTCAGATGTCGTTGCCATGCAATTTTCTAGCCACTGTCAGAAAATTCCATCTTTTGCACACCCCCACAAGTTTTTTGCTTCCTTGATTTATATATAACTAAACAAAGTCTCAAAGATGGGAATAACTCCTGAAGAGTCTAAAGTTAACTAAAACAAATTTAATTTTATATGATACATTTTTAAGTGTGCTATATTCCTTACATATTCTATAGTCTCATTTAAAACATGGAGCCTTTGGCAGATGTTAGACTCCATAAGAGGAAAGCTTTGTACTTTAATTCCTTTTCTGTGAATCTGAAATCTCATTTTACTTTTGTTGATAGGTTTACTTGGCATTAGAGTAAGATATATACCAGGAACACTAAAAGAATTCAGCATACTTATTTATATTTTCCTTTATATAATAGATGTATTGATAACATTGTTTCTTTAATAGAAAAAGAAGCCCTGACCTTCAGAGGGAGCAAAATAGGGGTTCACACGAAGGGTTTGGAGGGAGAAAATAGTGTGATATAATTATGTTTTTATTTTTTTATTTTTAATTTTTTTATATTTTTTGGATAATTTCTTTATTTACATTTCAAATGTTATCCTCTTTCCTAGTTTTCCCCCTCCAGAACCCCCCCATCCTATCTCCCCCTACTTCTATGAGGGTGTTCCCCTTTCTAAGAAGGACCGAAGCAACCACACTATGGTTTTCCTTCGTCTTGAGCTTCATATGGTCTGTGAATTGTACCTTGGTTATTCTGAGATTCGGGGCTAATATCCACTTATCAGGGAGTGCATACCATGTGTATTCTTTTGTGATTGGATTACCTCACTTAGGATGATATTTTCTAGTTCCATCCATTTGCCTAAGAATTTGTTTTGATTTTTAAATTAAATAAAGTAAAATGAATAAATTTTAAAGTAAAAAACGTATATAAAGTAATTTATTTTATATAAAGTAATTTTTAACAAAAGGAATATTTTTATAATACATAAGGTGGAAGGTAGATAATTGCAATTTAGAGATTCCTACTTCACAGGCAATCTTTGTGACATATTTATATATTTAAAACTTTTTCTGAGAAGGAAACATGGAAGGAGTTGAAGAGAGGGGATTTGGAAAATAATAGAAGAAGAAAAGGATGGACAATAATGTAATTATATTATAAATTAAAATGTGTAAACAATTAAATACATGCTAGAACAAACTAAAACAAAAATAACTTTCTATGTAATTTACTACTAACAATGGATTCAATAAATATAACAAATAGCAAAATTAATATTTACTATCTGGGAATTTAAATGGTACCCTGAAACTATTTGTTTAGCAAGTATTCTAAAGGTAAAATAAGCATTTTGTATTAAAGCAGAAGAACCCATAAAGATTTCACATTAAAAAGATTCACTTGAGAAACTCAATCAAACCATTTGCTCAAGCTGAAAATATAAATGTAAGAATAAAAATCCCCAGAATTAGTAACTAACTGAGCACTGTATTCTGGACACTTAAAATTAACCTCTGTATTATTTAACTAAAAAGAACTCAAATTTAGATCTGCCTGGAAGTGAGTTTTCCCTGAACATGCACTATGATTCCAAATAAACACCCAAAGGAGCCATTAGTTCAGAGAACATTAAACATTATGAGAAGTGGTGGCTAGACGTAGACAGAAGGTTTACAAAAGGAAAGTGTGTCTGTCCGCTCTCACAACCAACACTGGGACTTTTGTAATGATGGATAATGAATCCTGAATAAGTCCTGCTCACTGAGGGGAATCTATGCTTGGTGCTGTAAACTCAGTTCTTTCCTCATGGCTGATGAGGCCACAGGCGTTAGTGTAAAACCTATTACCACTGCCTTACTAAACCAGGGTGATGTCTAGCTCCATTCTAAATATGTATCCATCCTCATAGATAAGGGCATCTCTCACACCTTCCCAACAAAGATTCTCTCCTTCTGCAGGTAGAAATCATTACAAAGAGCTCCAACTGGTCAAACTGGCTGTGGAGGGTCATCTACATCACACTACCAAGGACAAAGAGGACATCTTTTTTTCCCCCCTAGTCAGGGTTTCTCTGTGTAGCCCTGGCTGTCCTGGAACTCACTCTGTAGACCAGGCTGGCTTCAAACTCAGAAATCTGCCTGCCTCTGCCTCCCAAGTGCTGGGATTAAAGGAGTGTGCCACTACTACCCGGCTTCAGACAGCCTTATATATCTGATAGGGAAATTGTACCTAGGAAATATCAACTATATGATTGCCTATAAAAGACCTAAAACTGACACCATCAATCAACATGCTAACATAGATGTGGGAGGTTCCATAAGGGTTCTGTCCTAGAGGAGCTAATTCATGGTCACGCACTGAGGAAGAGTTAGTCCTCTCCAGATATGTGTGCCTTGATAGGCTAGCCAACCTTAAAAGGTCAGCCTTAAATACATATAGGAAACAATGAATGATCTCAGCAGGCTGTGCTGGAAGCTTGTATACATATGCATAAATGTATGTAACAATTACTATTAAAGAATAAGCAATGGCTTCAGTGGTTTATAAAACTAGAATATCATGAGAAAAAAGGAAGGTAATGAAAGTAATAAAATGGAAGCTATGGAAAACAATAAGAAACCTTTCCTAGATGAATTCATCATATCATACATAGCACAATAACTATTACTGAACATGAAGATGGATTGGTATATATATAAACCAGTATTAGAAGAAAATGCTGACTATATATAGAGGAAAAGCTTAAGGATATTCCCTCTTTTGTGAGAAGCAATGAAGAATTAAGTACTGTGTGGTCATATCTTCAAAGAGCTACAAGAAAATATAAAGCTACTTTCAGAGAAGAATCCTAAGAAATTTTCGTAAAATAATGATGCTTTTAGGTAAATACTTAGACCATTCACTAAAAAAACTATAACGTAATAACTATTTAACAGTTCACATGGTAGAAAGCTATATTATAAGAAACAAAATCAAGTTAAGAATTTATCTAACTTTACAAGTTAGATAAATTCAGTCTCTAGAGATCATTAGGTTTGTAAGAGATGCTTTAGCATTCAGTTCTACAAAGGTCAACATGGGACTCTCAGTTCCCTTCTGTTGGAGGCATTCGTATTCTTAATGACTACGAATACCCCTTTCTCCCTCCCTCTCTCTGTGATATAATGCTGAATATTATCTTGTGTCCTTAGGATTCTGTAGAAGATCTTGGTTTAATAACTCACACGTGTCATCTTTTAAGCACAAATTTGTTTCTCCCGTGTGATTCTGAGCCCACTATTGCTCAGTGACCCAGCACATACGCTCCAGCAGTTTTTGCCTCTACTAAGATTTCCACATTTCCACAGGACTGACTTGTCTTTCTTTCACTGCAGTCAGAAAATTCTCCTTTAGCAGAGATTTGGGCAATGATTAGATATATCACTGAGTCCTGCCCACATCTGACAATATAATCTCACCCACTAAGTGACTGTGAAAAATCTTTTGCTTGACTTTGATCACTGTTAGCATTTTATAAAATGAAAGAGTGTGCCTGGTGCTGTTTGTTCCATTGTGGCTAAAAAGAGAATCAGTTCTTTGTTAACACACTTGTTCTGATTTTGAATTCAAACAGAAATAACATGATAAATTTTAATCTGTTTGGTCTTATTTTCCTTACCCACCTCCTCATTTTCACAAATCCTGCTTACGTGTGTACATACTATGAAGAATAATCTACCTGATATGGTCATTGTAACAAACTTTAGTGTTGGAGATAGAGAAATGGCTGAAAGTTTAAGAGCACTGGCTGTTCTTCTAGTGGACCCAGGTCCAATTCCCAATATCCACTAATTTACTGAAATGCAAGTGTCTGCCTGCTTGGGTGGAACCTTTCAAATCACTAAAACTACCATGTAACTTCATGAAGATTGCAGTTTTTCTCAGTTATTTTACTGAGAAATATGTTATTGGAAGAAAAGTAACGTGCTTCAAGTGAGACGTTATTTTTTGCAGTTTCAAACAAGCAAAGTTATTTACTACAATTTCCTATTATGTGAACCATATAATAACTGTGACAGAGGTTAAAGATTATATTTTCTTGTCATAAAGAAAGCTAAAAAGAAAGGACATAAATTATATATGGTAACAAGATTTTCCCAGGAAGTTAAATTACTCAAGAAAACAATTTTAAATCTTTCATGTTTACTTCATCAAATGGGTAATTTGATAGTAAAATATAATTTAAAAATATTCTAAAGATCTCTTGTAGTCAATAACTCAAATAAAATTATTAGATTAACATAATGAGAAAATAACCAAGGTATGAGTTTATAACTTCATATTCTCTGCAATTCCTACATAGGTTTGGTTGTTAAAAGTTTTGCTTTCTTGTAATTGACATTCTCACATGTGTTCTTATTTAAAGACTGCTAATTTTTTGATATAATTGGATCATATCCATCCCTCCACTCCACCTTACCCCAAATCTAACTCTCCCTCCCTTATATACTCAACATTGTGTCAGTTTTTTTAACCCATCAACTCTAATTTCTTTGGTACATATATACTCTCTGAATTTATGCCCTTCCACAAGGATGAAATTTTCTTACCACAGACCATACCCTTAAAAAAAAATCTGTCTGTCTGTCTGTCTGTCTCTCTCCCTGTCTCTCCCTGTCTCTGTCTGTCTCTGTCTCTCTGTCTCTCTGTCTCTCTGTCTCTCTGTCTCTCTGTCTCTCTCTCTCTCTCTCTGCATCTATCTTTATCGGTAGGTAGGTCTTCAGCTACAGATGAAGCTTTTTAAACGTCTCCCCTTCCTGTGCTGAGATTTTCTCTTGCCTGAGCTTGCCCAAGTCTCTAGCCTGCTGTAATAACTGCTATGAGTTCATGTGTGTGCCTACACTGCTATGTCTGGAAACACTGTTTTCCTGTAGCTACCCCCTCTTCACAATGATCTCCAGTTCACAGGGGAAGATGTGCGGTACAGATGTCCTGTCTAGGGCCAAGCATTCTACAAGCTTTTGTTAACACTAAACATTTATTTGTACCACAGACAGTTACAAATTTAATTTTAATAACTTGTATATTCCTTTTACTCAATTAAAATGCTACTCCACAGCAAGCTATAACCATATAAAGCTAAACTTAACATTTTTCCTTTGTGTTTTGTATCTAATTAGAAAGACAGCATATAATAGATTAAGAGCCATATGTGAGCCATGCTTCCCTAGGCATATGCTAGAACAGAAATAAATCGTTAGGTATAACAAACCTAGAATTTATTTCCATTAATATTAATATAATAAGGAAAAGTAGATTTTAATTTTTGCCCTAAGATTTATGAAAGAAGCAAAAGTGAGCTCTTGTGTGGGTTTGGTCGTTGAAACTGTAAGTTATCTTGACTATAGGATTGATTTAAGATGCAGCTGGCTTCACCTACATCGATTGACAATACAATTTTTTGACTTAAAAATTTGCCTCATGAAAATTTTTGTGTATTTTGACAGTATGTTTAAAATATATAACCTATCTGTTGTCAGCTACACCCATCTTCCCTACTCGTGTCTACTTCCAAGACCTCACAGACGGGCAATCCTTTTTGTATGATGTGCTTGGCCATCTAAGATAATTTTAGCCCAGAGTAAAGGGCAGAGCAATGATTCTCCTTTGCTTTCTTTAAAAACGTGCTGGATTTCCTTCAGTGAGTTAAAGGTTTTGTACATTTTTCAGATCAAAACAGAACTTGGCCACATGAACCCCTGAATAAGTCAGTAAGAAAAATAATTAGATACTGAGGAAAACATAGGCTTGTTTTCTACACACACACACACACACACACACACACACACACACAACACACGCATGCACACACACATGCACACGTACACACACGTTTCAGTGTTGATTAAATGCAGGCTGCAATATGTGAAAGCTCAAAATCTATTATCAGTGACATTCCTTAACATCTACTAGTTTCTCTTAAATTTGCTTCTCTTTTGCTCTTTCTCATACCTGATCCTTTACTGAATACACATCTTCCCTAAAGGACTATTTCCCACATTGTATCACTGAGCTTGTCTATGGAAAACTGTTCTCAATGTTAATTTTCATTTTTACACCATTCTTTTTTCTTTGTAATAACTCATTTTTATCATTGGCTACTGAATTTGCTGCTTTTTTCTCTGGGTAGGTGTAAAGCACTACTGGGGAGTTCCCATATATTGGCATGTCCTTCTCTAAACTCTCACCCTATTTATGCTTCATATTTTGCTCACCTATTTCGATGGAAGAAACTCTGTGATCCCATAGAAAAATAAGCATTCATTCAAGCATCATTTTAACATGATATTATTTATCCCACTTAAGACATGAGGAGAGGGGAGGGAACAGGAGTTTGATTTTGTTTTTTCTTTTTCTTTTATTTTTTTTTCTTTTTTCGGAGGGGAAACTGGGAAAGGAGATATCATATGACATGTAAATAAAGAAAATGTCTAATAAAAAATTTAAAATAGAGAGATGAAACTAAACAAACTTTTCTATTGGTATAGTATTTTCCATATTCTTTCCTATATTCTTTTTTTTTTCTCTGCAAAGTATATCTCTCAGGATGTCTTATTACTTAAGTCTACTTTCTCCAATTGCTCCTGTCTTATGGAATGCCGAGTTAAGGATTATTATCAAGATAAGGATGTCATCTGAGTGCCAGAGTTTTTTCAAACCTTCAAGTCCACAGCCAAACTCATTAGCTCTTCATTTTAGTTACAGTTTGCATTGCTCTGAAGAGACACCATGACCAATGAAACTAGCATAAAAGGGAACATTTAATTAGGGCTGGCTTACAGTTTCCAAGGTTCAGTCCATTATTATCATGGTGGGGAGCATGGCAACATGCAGGCAGACATGGTGGTGGAGGAGCCCAGAGTTCTGCATCTAGATCCTCAGGCAGCAAAATGGCCTGCCTTCTGCAGGCAGCCAGAAGGAGTTTCAGACTCAATATTGGGTGGAGCTTAGGCATAGGAGATATTAAAGTCCACCTCAACAGTGACACACTTCCTCCAACAAGGCCTCACCTCCTTATAGAGTCATTCCCTGTGGGTCAAGCATTCAAACACATGAATCTATGGGGTCCAAACGCATTCAAGCAACCACACTCCTTTGCTGTTATTTTCCATGTCAAGAAACATTTCTGTCTTGTTGCTCAAGCCATAAAACTGGGAGCTCATGTCAGATTCTTCAGCTAAGTTTTATATTTACCTTGTTACTGTATTCCTTTTTCTGTTCTTTTGGCATTTGAATTAAATCACTTTTATAGGAAGCAAGATAGTTCTTTTAACACATTCAATTTACCATGTTTCATCTAAACTCAAGCCTTCTCTGGATACCCTCTCATTTAGTTGAGATGCCATAAAGATTCCTGTAGGTACCCACCTGGTTGATCTGTTGACTCTCTCTTCTATATTTTTGGCAGCCTCTTTTTTCTCATTCAGTTGATGATTTCCAGATCTCTTGTCTTTCCTCAAAGATGACACATATACCTGTGCTTCAGTGAATCTGTACTCAATTTTTTCTCCTATAAAGTTATTCTTCATATTTATTTTTGTGCACCTTTCTCTTTGCTGAAATATAACTTTCACTGATCATTTATTTAGTCCACTCTGATCATTTGTTCCTATCACACAATGATCTTTGCTTCTCATATCTTTGTCTGCCTGCCACACAAAGTACTAATATTTCATATACATTTTGCTCCTTTCTTTCGTTCATTTTTTTGACTACTCCAAAGTTTTTGTGTAGTCAGATATTTGTGTTTTGTTGATTACTTCTGTGTCCTTAGATTTTTAACTCTGCCAGAATTTTGACAGACAATCTAAAAATAACACTGAAAGGGTGACTTTTGGGCTTTGTTAGTCCAATTATGAACAGGAGATTGGCATCGAAATTCTATAACAAGTTTGTACCATTCATTGTTATTTTCTCCAAATCACATCAGCTTAGTCTGTGTGGCTGCAACTAATAACTTATAATTTTGATGTTACTGTAGAATGTTTTATCTTTTTTGAGATAATAGAAGAAATTTCAAAGGGAATGCACATGGGAATTGAGAAAAAGTTAAATTAAATAATTTTCTTTTAGTTCAACATTGACATACCATTGGATATAGGATCAAAAACCAACATACAGCCAGACCAAAATTTTGGTGATAACAAACTTGAAGGTTCATCTAATAGATTCATTGGAGCAGAGCAAAAGATATTTTATTTACCATGAGGTGATATGTGATGCCTTTAGTAATTGAGTAGTATTTTTTGAATTTACATACAAATATATCTATATATCTATGTCTATATGTTTATCTGTCCATGTATGTGTCTATCTACATACATATTTATCACATGTATATGTGTGTGTTTCTGTGGGGAAAACTGTGGTACTCTGAGACCAGCATATTCTCTTAATCAGTGAACCATCTCTTCTTCCCTGACTAGCACATTAAATAACAGAGTTTCATTTTGGTATGAAGCTGCAGAACACAGGAGTATATACTCTCCAGGTAAGCATGTCATGAATCCAACTGGCAGGATTGCTACAGGGCAGACACAAACAATCTCAAAGGGTTCACAGAGATATTAAGGTCAAAATAAAAATAATTAATGACTGAAAGAGATAGGTGGTTACAAATCTAACTAACTAGAAATATAGCAAGAGGATGTTATAGTCCATGCTTGGTTACATAGGTGTATAGATAAAGTTTCATATTCCTAGTGTCGTAGTTAATTTTATGTATTAATTAGACTGAGCAGTAGACTACTGCACAGAGAGTTTGTGAGATATTACAATGAGGATGTCTGTGAAACTGCTTCTAGATAAGAGTACCATTTGAAGTAGACAGTCTGATATAAAAGATGGTCCTAACTAATGTGAATTGACCATACTCAGTGCGTTGAAGACTTTTTAGAACAAATACACTAAGTGATAGCTATAACTTTGTGAGTGCTTTGGGAGCTGAGGAGCTCTTCTGACTCCAAACAGAACTGAAACATTGTTTCTTCCTGTATCTGGAATCTGTGAAATTTTGCACTAGAACTTACTGGCAACTTTACTGAACCTCCATCTGGACAGCTGGGGATCTTGGGTCTTGTGAACCATCATAACCATATGAGAAAATTTGTCTCTGCCATTATATCTTCTCTCTTACCTCTGTCTTTCTGTGCCCTTTATGCATATGCATAACATTTATACATTGGATTTGTTTTTCCTGAGCATACCAAGTAATACTACTAAATTATGTTACATTTATTTGATCTCTCATCTTGTTTGAATTTAAGATAATTAAACTTCACAAAGATTTTTTTATATGATGTGTATCTTGTCTTCAATTCTTTAGACTGTCATTTCTTTCCCATTTTAATATCACTAAAAGTTCTCTTCCTTTCCATCTGCATCAACGTCTGCTTTGACATAGTGAGGAATAACTCAAGTCACACAGAAAAGATCTTTATTCCTCCTCATTTATTTTAACCGTCTTTGACTTCCTATGTGCAGTTTCCTTGTATTATATTAGCTTTCTTATCTTCATTGCCTAGGTTATCTTTCTTGAGGTGTCTCCTCCCATAGAAAATCTTTCATCATCCTAATATCTCCTTGTGTACTATACAATTCTCTGCCATAGGAAACCTTACCCAATTCAAATACAAACTTATGATGATCCTACAGTATAAAATAAGACAGGCTTTAAGAATGGAACAAATACACACTTTTAAAACAAAAATCCCACCTACTGAAGCATGGGTCCTTGTGATCATTTGTTTAAAAGTTATTTTAGAGTGAATGAAAATTGTCTGTCTCACATGATAAGTGACGTAACTGTGAAGCACTCTTTGAAAAAGTAATGGTTTTCTTCACTTTACATTTTCAAAGATGTATATATCTTTACTTCATGTGTATGCATGTTTCATTTACATGTATACTCATACAAAACTTGCATCCAGTGCTCACGATGGTCATAAGAGTGAACTGGACCCCAGGAATCAGAGTGATAGTTATAGGAGTTTGGGAAGCATCATGTGAGTCCTCTGCAAGAGGAACAAGTAATCTTAACCTCTGAGCCATCTCTAGCTCCTCCAAATGTTTATAGTTTTGAAGTTAAAATGAGTTAAAAGGATTTACATTAAATCAAATACCGAAACAAAATGAAATTGTTTGTTTATTTATTTTTGGTGATATTAAAGAAAGACACCTACATAAGGTTATACACACTTTGTGGAATGTGGCTAAGCATTTCCCAAATGCTTCCTGGGTCTATCCTTGGCAAAAATTTTTCCCCTAAATAAGTTATTTTAAAGACTAGCCACTGCTAGTTGTTCAATCAGATTTTGTCTGGTAAATGGATGATGAGAAAGGTACAGTTGTTCTGGTACTGAGACACAGCTTGGCTCGTGATCTTCACATGATATGAGAAAACTGATATAAATCATTAGCCATCAAATGCTTTGAAAAGCTACTTTTCAGCACAAAGAAATTTAATGGCAATCACTCAATCGTTTTTAATTGCATTGAGTGTGAGTGTGTGCATGTGTGGTGTGTGTGTGTGTGTGTGTGTGTGTGTGTGTGTGTTTCTGAAAGCACATGCCATGGCAGGAGTATGTGTAATCATGTTTTCAATTTAGCCCTGTGTACTGATCACCTTTAGCTATCTAAGAGAACATAAACATAGATATGAGGAATTAACTTCTCAACATCGTTGTTGGGAGAGCTGTGTCTGATACAGACAATGTGAATTCTTCCTCATCATATTTATCAAAAATAAACAAAATAAGTTGTTTATATATATCTTTGAAAGATATGCTTCAGTTTGAGAAGAGTTTTCTAATTATATCTGACTAAAAGTAAATTCTGTTTCTCAGATGTTGTCTCATTTCCTAGTATGAGAAATATATACAGAACAAGGGTAAATGTTTGATATGATAGGATCTTTGTTTTTATTTTATTAGTATATTTTATTTATAAGTGTATACATGTGTATATATGTGAAAATCAGAGACAAGCTTTAGAGAGTAGCTTCTCTCCTTCCACTTTGAATATTGAGCTTCATACTCACCTATGGAGGTTTATGTGGTAAGAGCCTTTATCGGAGCCAGTTTTGAATACAGAATTGAAATGAATGGGTTCTCCCTGGCCCTTTATCAATGAGTCATTTGTTTTAGCCTTAGTAGACGAAGGCAGCAGTATCATTGTGGCAGTCACTCATTTATCTTCCAAGTTAATTTTCAAAAAGTGATGAAATGGAAGAATACAGAATAAAATAGTCAAATATTTAACACAGCTTAAGGTCTCATTTGTTAATATTTTTGTGTATATAAAAGTATATATATACATAATGCATCTATAAAGATTTTATGATAGTTTATCTCAGATTCTTTTGGAAATATTAGAAAGTTTTTATTTCCTGTTTTAATTTAAATAGTCTAGGAGGCTGAGACAAAAGGAGCGTGCAATGAAGATGAACTGAAAGAGTTCATTAAGAGTTAACATTTATCTGTTTATTAAAGATTGTATTTTGTTATTTAATGTGCACATTTTTCTTTTTGCTGCAGAGAACTGAACCCGTCAAGACTTTCACAGGTTCCCCAAAACAGGATTACTAGTTTTTTCCAGAGGTGGTTTCAGGCCCAGATTTCTTCACTACTAATTTCACATTGATTTACTCCGCTATAACTTTCCTGTTTTCTACTTAATGTATGCAATTCTTTTTGATATGGTCGCTTCTCTTCCATTATCTTCATTTTATAAGCCAAATTAATACTAATTTTGCTGAACCTCTTGAGAGAGGAAAAAACGCGCCTCACCAATATGATTATGTACAAATGGAAAGATGTAATTCAGTTTTTATTGCTTCATTCTTTGCAAATCAAGATGCAAATAGGAAAGAGAAAATGTGCTTAACAATGGATTCATTTAATTCTGCTTTCTATTTCTCCTTACTAGAAGATAGTAAAGGTTAGTTTAACTGTCGAAACTTCCCCCCAAAGGTGATTATTCACAGGGATTGAGGAGCAGCCATGTTTCAGGTTACCGAATATAATGTGTGAATGCTAGGTGTTGGTATGGGGAAGTAGCTGCCACTGGGGTGCTTGCATCTGTATAAACATGTAAGGCTTTCTAGCAATCCAATCCTCACTTGTTCTAAACAAACACCAGACCTAAAGTCATCTTCTTATTTTTCCTCTCCCAGGTTTCCTCACCCTATCTCCATGGTTGACCTGGATGGAAGCCACTTGGTAACCCAGGCAGGCCCCAAGCTCCTATCAGTCTTCCTGTTGCAGTGGTTTCCAAGGAGTGCCGTCACAGGCATCGGCTCTTATGGTAAGCACTTCCTATTTCTTCTGTCTTTAATTCTGCTCACTTTTATTCCTCTGCTGTACATAAATTAATCGATAATTGCATTGCTCTGTTTTTTAAAAAAAAAAATTTATTGGATATTTTCTTTATTTACATTTCAAATGTTATCACCTTTCCTGGTCCTCCCCCGGGCCCCCAAAACCCCCTTCCCCTGCTTCTATGAGGGTGTTCCCCTACCTACCCACCCACTCCTGCCTCCCTGCCCTCACATTCCCCTACACTCAGGCATCCATCGAGCCTTCACAGGACTATGGGCCTCTCTTCCTATTGATGCTTGGCAAGGCCATCCACTGCTCCATGGGCGGCTAGAGCCATGGGTCTCACATGTGTACTCCTTGGTTGGTGGCTTAATCCTGGGAGCTCTGGGGGCTCTGGTTGGTTGATGTTGTTGTTCTTCCTATGGGGTTGCAAACCCTTCAGCTCCTTCAGTCCTTTCTCTAACTCCTCCATTGTGGACCCCGTGCTCAATCCAATGGTTGGCTGAGAGCATCCACCTCTGTATTTATCAGACTCTGACAGCCTCTCATGAGACAGCTATATCAGGCTTCTTTCAGCAAGCACTTCTTGGCATCCACAATAGTGTCTGGGTTTGGTGACTGTATATGGGTTGGATCCTCAGAAGGGGCAATCTCTAGATGGCCTTTCCTTTAGTCTCTGCTCTACATTTTGTCTCCTTATTTGTTCCTATGAGTAGTTTGTTCCCCTTTCTAAGAAGTACTGAAGCACTCACAGTCTGGTCTTCCTTCTTCTTGAGCTTCATATGGTCTGTGAAATGTATCTTTAGTATTTGGAGCTTTTGAGCTAATATCCACTTTTCAGTGAGTACATACCATGTGTACTCTTTTGTGATTGGGTTACCTCACTCAAGATGATATTTTCTAGTTCCATCCATTTGCCCAAGAATAAATTCTATTTTTCACTTTATATCAAATATTTAGACCTGTAATCTTTTTTTTCACTTTGACTGATAGGACATTTGTGATGCTTTTGCACCAAGGAAAAAACACCAAGAATAAATAACTAATTTCCGCTATTCACTTATTTCCTTATCTTTTGCTATATTCTGTCCAGTTTTGACTTATTATATTCAGAGCTCTTTATTTGTGGTGTGCTTTGAAACTCTGAACATTTCTTCATACTTATGGTTAAGTGTCTCAAGGGAGTTGATAACAAAACAAGTGTCACTTTATTCTCTCTTGTCTAACATTCAACATATAAAGATTAGAATATGTCTACAGCACTGTATACATTCTAAGTAAATTCTCTAGACACTTTTGAGCTGGTTAATGTTTCAGTTTATTTTGAACTGTAGTGATGTATAAAGTAAGACCTTGTCCGTGTGTTATGATACACATTAAGTGTAAAGATTCTAATCAGTGCCACTAATCCCAGAGATGTAATTCCCTACACACCACTAGAGATGGATCATTCTCAGAAGTGATGCCATCTTCTGGAAGCCAATAACTCACCAGTAGCATTTTGTCACCAGTGCACCAACACTTTGAATAGCGAGTGTCTATTTGAAGAAATTCTGTCATCTGGTATTGCTCCCTCTAGTAATACTACTTAAATCACCATGGGATGATGCTTCTTAATCATCTTCAACTTGGGTGGAAAAACTAAAAGGATTGTCTGTTTAATTCATGCCCTCCTCTGGGGTTATCTAGATAGCTGGCTGTTTATTTGTGATGTTTAAACAACTTTATTACTGGCATATCTTTTCAGGGCATTTTAACCTACAGTGTTAATGAGAAAGCTTGTATTGTCTGATAATAGTGAGTTATAATTCAGATACACATTATTATATGCACTTCTTTAATAATAGCTACTATGCTTTATAGTGATCCTAGGCTGAAACAGTGAGATCAGAGAAGCTTTGTCTTAAATTAGATGGCACAACTTAGGTCCTACATTGCAGAAGCATATAGTTTGAGAATCATTTCAACAGACGAGACTTTCAAGCAATTAGTAATGTGCTGATTTATCAAAAGTCAAATAACATATAAGCTAAGAACAACCATGAGAAATACACACACACACACACACACACACACACACACACACAAACATATTTACACATTTACATATCAAATATTTAAATTTATAACCTATGTAAATAAAATAGACATTTTCAAAATAAAAACAACAAATAAGAGGTAAGAAAAATATTTGAACATTGACACTACTGCACATGAAACAAGAGGACAAAGCCACAGGAACGTAGAGTGTTGCATAACAGATAGCCTGTGCTAAGGTAATAAAAACTTTAAAGAGACAATTTTTTTCAGCATTAGTCAGATAAGCTTATATAAAATTTCTTTAAAACAAAAGTCCTAAAATCAGCCTTTCCTTATAATTAGTATCTGATCTAATGGGAGAATTGATTAAAATGGAGATCATAGTCATATACCATTTAAAACCATTAAAAAGAATTTTAAAGCACTTAGCCATTCCTTTGTTCACTGTTTGAGAAGCAGTAGGACTTGGTACAGTGGACCTATACAAGAGGCATACTAAAGTCACATGCTATAGGCAACTTTACTGAGTATCAGACAATTTATACTCTGAGGTTAAGTAGGATTCATGTGCAAAAAGTGTACAATCACAAGGGCAAGCCTCATGTGGCAAAAACATGTTTTCCATAGAGGAATATAGATAAATAGCAATGCAAGGTGTAATGAATAATCTGAGGTAAACTCACTCTTACCTGTTACTCCTGGGAGGGGGATGAAAACATTCCTAGACAAGTCTGTTATTGAAGAAACTGGATTATAAAACTCTTGTCTTGTCATAAGAATCAGATTCTTTTTCACATGACTACTCCTTTCTTGGACAGTGCTTTGAATTTCTCAATTTATATATTTGTTTATTCATTGAATAAGTACTGAATAAATGAAAAAATAGCTGAGAGAATTATTAGGTAGCAAAAGAAAAAAATAAGAGTGACTAAGACATAGAGCACAGAGAATTAGGATGGAGAGGATTTTGAGAGTGTTTTTGGCTTAGTTCATGAAGTTTTTGCCATGGAAGTTAAGGACTAGAATTCTATTAAGGAACTCACTATAAAATATAGGGCATTGCAGTGCTGGAGAGACAGAACCAGGGCAGGGGTAAAGCCTGGAATCTGTCTGTCAGCTAGTCTCATGTTGTCAAATGAGTGAGATCCAGCTTCAGTGAGACATCTGTCTCAAAAGATAAGGTGAATAGCAATTGAAGGAAACATCAACTAAATCTCAGGTTTGTGTACATGTGCACATAGGTGCACACACACACACACACACACACACACACACACACACATACAGAGAGAGAGACAGAGACAGAGACAGAGACAGAGAGACAGAGAGAGACAGAGAGACAGAGAGAGACAGAGACAGAGACAGAGAAAGAAAGATACATAATATGACAAACATCTTATTACTTAACAAAGGAAATACAATTACAACTAATAACAACTTTTTTGTAAATACTTTCTTAAAATTGCCTCTGTGAAGGTTCTGTGCCCCAGTGTAGGGGAATGCCAGGGCCTATAAGTGGGAGAGGGTGGGGTGTCAGGCATGGGGATGGGGGAGGCAACAGGAGTTTGTTCTTGTTGGTTTTGTTTGTTTGTTTGTTTGTTTGTTTGGAGGGGAAACTGGGAAAGGAGAAATTTACATGTAACTAAAGAAAATACCTAATTTAAAAAAAAGAGTCATTGGAAATTTTTATGAAAACTTGGGAGGAAAAAAATATACTCCTACTTTCAGTCACCTACTCCTGTGTTGTGAAAGATAGAGTGTTAATAGCCACAGAAGCATAGAGAGATAAAGTATGTCTTTTATTTTAATAGATAACATTTTATTGAGATTATTGGGACTATTTTTTGTAAAGTGCAATGAATACCAAACAAGATTTCATGGAAAATGTGATATTGGAGCTGCATAGGTAAAGTGTTGACATGCTGGCAAAAAATGAGAACACTTTCTGAGACAAGATATGAATGAGCCCCACAGCATCAGTAGCTTTCTGAATGTGCTTAATTTTATTTCCCTGAAGATCTGGATTGGGAGTGGCAGAAGGCCTGGCTTGTGCTAAAAGCATTGCAGCACCTTGTTTTTGAAATAAAAAAAAAGAGATAAGTATTCTTAAGAAACATTTTATTTTTATTGTGCCAGGTGAATTGAGGTTGTTTGAGACAGAGCCTGGCTACATCATACCAGTCTGGTGTAGAAGTCATAATTCTTATTTCCCATTCTCCTGTGTGCTGGGGATTTCACATGCGTTCTACCATGCCCAGCTGCAAAACTTTTTCAAAACATTTCAACAACAGTTTTGAAAATGATTTGTTAATGACATTACAATTGCATCGTGCTTTATAGAGAACTGGTTTTAATTCTAGTCCTACGTCTAAAAGGTTCTACAGCAAGTAGCTAAGTTTATATCAATTTCATTACAGTCTAGTGTGCAAGCAACTTTAGCTGATATTATCTTTTCAGTGCTAGTTCCTTACAAGTCGATTCTGCAATCTTATTCAGTGGTTTTCTACATATTTGTTGCTCTTCATATAGTTTATGTAGGTTAGGTTGAGAAAAGAGGAATGGAGTGGCACATTCCTCTGGTGAACTTAATGTTTGATGAACAACATTGGCAGAAATGTTATCACAGAAACCAAGAGGGAGAGATCAGGCCATGAACTTTCTATTACTCTCAACTAAAGACTATGGGAACGCAGGTACAAGTGAAGGAACGAGGAGTGAAAAAAATCAGCATAGCAACCCTCTTTGTAAGTGAGATCCTTCTTCATGACCTTGTTGCACTGAATATTTTTAAGATTCTATAACTGAAAAAAACTTATTTCCTCACCTCTTTAATGTCACATTGCATCTTTAGAGATCTGTAACTACTACATTGGTGCCATACTGAGCATAGTCACAAAAATCAATTGTTCACACACTGGGCACAAATCAGGGTAAATTATAGATTATATTTTATATTTGTGTATCTAGTTTCTCTGTTCACAATTAGCCTAAAGACTTTAGTCTGGTTTTTAAATTAAGAAATCATTTTTATCTTGCTTTTCTTCTCCTATGAGAGAGAAATAGAATGTAGATTTCAGTGAGATAAGTTTCAACTGAAAGAGGACCAGCAGTCTTAATTAACCTAAACCCTCAAGATCTCTCAGACACTGGACCACCAACCAGGCAGCATACACCAGCTGATATGAGGCCCCCAACACATATACAGCAAACAACTGTCAGGTCTGGGTTCAATCAGAGAAGATGCACCTAACCCTCAAGTGACTGGAGGCCCCAGGGAGTTTAGATGTCTGGTGGCATGGGGGTGGGTTCATCCTTATGGAGACAGGGGCGGAGAGGAGGTTATGGGATGTGGAACAGTCAGAGGGTAGACTGGGAGGAGAATAAAATCTGGAGTGTAAAATAAAAAATAAATAAATAAATAAATAAATAAATAAATAAATAAATAAAAAGATCAGTACAAAGCAAAGGAAGAAAAACAAACAAACAAAACAAAACAAAAAACTGTAGTCTGGGTATGAGAAACTATTTACAATTTAAATTGTAAATATGAGGAAAGATGCCAAACAGCAAGGGCAGAGGAGTATGAGAGATACTTTGTATTATTATGAGTCTTTAATGAATGAGATGCAAGTCTATAGGTTTTATTATACTTCCATTGACAGAATTACAGCATTTGCATGTAATACAATTTAAATGTTGTAGCAGGGCATGATTACTGTTATTCAAATAGCCCCAGTGGTGGGGCCTCAAGTTCCTCCCTACCTGCCCTAGTGTTCTGGATTCCCGAATGAAGGACACACACACACACACACACACACACACACACACACACAGCTTTGTATTCAATACGCCTTAAACAGCTCAATGACTAGGTCACTCTCAAACTTCCACATTTCTTTTTTTTTTTTTTTTTTATTATTTTTTTATTTTTTAGATATCTTCTTTATTTACATGTAAATTTTCCCTTTCCTAGGTTCCCCTCCAAAAAACAAACCAACAAACAAACAAAAACAACAAGAACAAACTGCTTTTGCCTCCCCCCTCTCCATGCCTGCCACCCCACCCTCTCCCACTTATTGGCCCTGGCATTCCCCTACACTGGGGCACAGAACCTTCACAAGGCCGAGATCCTAATGCATCCCTTCTGATACTCGAGTTATTACTTACTAAAAACTGTATTCCATCTTTGCTGCCTTAGACCCAATGGGGAGGGGCTGGGGCCGCTCTTTCCCAGCCCTTACATGATTGGTGTGCCTTCTGCAGCTCTCAAGTCTGCATCTTATTCCTTTCCTGGCATGAAGATTCAAAATCTTCTTCTCTCCCCTTGTCCCCTTGTCAAACAGAGTCCTGTCTCTGTCTCCCTGCCCAGCCATTGGCCATAGGCAACTCTATTTACCAGTCAGAACCAACTTGGGGCAGGGATGCTCAGTGTCTTGCATACGGATTCTCGTGCAATTTTGGGAACCCAAATAATATAACGCAAGCATTCGACCAACCAACTCCACAAAAGATGTATCTTCATATGTATTAATATTAGTTCTAATTCTTTAAGCCCCATTCATATATTAGTATACACACACACACACACACACACACACACACACACACGGATTATTATCCCAGTAATTGACTATGAGAAGTTTAATGGTGAGGAATTAAATATAATTCTTATGATTTCCTGCTCTTTCTCTAATTTCATACTAGATCAAAAATGTATTTTAAAATCTACATATTGTGTGTTTGGTCCACATAGAGGCTAGAGTACTGCTCTCTGGCTAATTCTTTTGAGACGGGTCATCAGAATGAAACCCAAAGCTTGCCCTTTCTTGGTTAGGCTGCTGGAGTTGGCCTGCTAGCATGGTGTCTGCCTGTCTCTATTCTTAGCTGGGGTACCAGGCATGTGCAGGCATGATGGGCTTGGATGTGGGTTCTGAGGATTCGAGTCAGACCCTTGTGTTAGTACAGTAAGTATTCTTACATAGCCATCTCTCTATCTCCTAAAATTATATTTTAAAAATTATTTTATAATTTTTATATAATTTTATGATTTAGGCTCAATGTACTATACTACAAGCAACAAACTAAGAAAGTCATAAATATATATTGCAAACCATAGTGTTAACTTTATATTTAAAGAAAATGTTCAAGCTTTTAACTAAGTGGTGTATACAGCCTTGACAGCGGTCCTTTTAGTGCTGCACTAGAACGTTCATGGACCACATCTCAACCATGTGCTTTCAACTTAAACAAGGCTGGCATTTAAAATATCCTTTGCTATTACTAGAATACTTTAGACCAACAAGGAAGTATTATTTATATATGCAAATTCATAGATTGTCTCCATGACCCAATGTGACCTTACCTCAACCACCAAGAAAACAGTTTGTTTCTTATCTCTTTTCTTAGCTTCACTACTGCCAAATTAAGTTATGATTGCTTTTAGGCAGAATTTTTATTACTTAACACTTAAGCCAGGTGTCATGCCTTATTATGCAATATGTAGCTTTATCGAGTTTCTCGGTGTATTTTCTTATTACAGAAATTGAGCTTCTTCTAATAATCCCCAGTCTTTAGAAAATTCTTAAACATGTACTTGCTTAGGAAAAGTCAGCCATAGACATTTTGATGTGGAACCCTCTCACCTGCCTCCTATATCTCTTCAATAAGAGGAATTTTTTATTTAAAGAGAATATAAGTTTTCATTTTGCTTTCTAAAGGAAATGTTTCAATAAAAACACATTTTGGCGAAAGTATGAAAGTTTGGCCTTCAGAATCACTGAGCAGATAAATGATCTTGTCAAGTTTGAAGGGTGACTGGAAAGTCTGAATTTATGATTCAAATATGAGGAGATAGGAGAACAGGACTGTGGTATAGAAATGAGCTAACTGGAGGCTCTGATTTGTGAACACAAGATTAAAAATACCATGTTATTATGTAAGAAATTTATCCTTAGGACTCTTTTTTTTTTTTGTTCATTCAAGATTTATTATTAATGCTTTTTTTTTAATTAGGTATTTTCTTCATTCACATGTACACTTTCTTGTGATTTCACTAAGTATACCAAGTGAGGAAAGCTGTAAAATTTTGATGAATTATCAAATATTGTTATAGAATTAGAGGGCCATTCTAAACTGCAATGAAGATATTTTGAGAATGTTAATCTGGGGAACTGGTTAAGTTGGGAAAGCATTTACTGTGTAAGACTAAGGACCAGAGTTTTGATCTTCATGGGATGGGCCTCCTGGGTGCCAATAATCTCAGCACACTCTGGAGGGAGAAACAGAGAATTTCTTGGGCAAACTGGCTAGCTAGCTTAACCATATCAGCAAGCTCTGAGTTCAGTGGAAAACCATGCCTAAGTAGAAAACATGTAAAGCATGATCAAGGAAGATACCCCACATTAACCTCTGATCACCATAGAGTCACAGACACATATATGCTTGCAACACTTCTTGTGTATCTGTCCATATTCACATGAAGATGTATACATGAACACACAAAAGAATATCGAGGCTTCTAGTTTCATATTAGGAGTCCTCATGTCATGTTTTCCCACAATGTCATGAAGATATACACATATTATCAAAAGAAAAATTAGGAACAGAAATGATAAACCCAATGTGTGCTTCACTCTGACAGTGAGCAGTGATCACACAATAATCCGTTGGAAAGATACAAGAAATAATTTTTTAAGAGAAAAAATTAAGGAAACCTGTGCCATTTTAACCTTTTCAACTTTCCTTAAAGAAGAGTAAGAAATAGTATTTATTTTTCCAAAGTGAAAGTTCAATTAGGTTATAGAAGACTTAGACAAAGTGAAAGTGGGAATTGCTCTTTCAAAATATAGATGGGTTACCTTGAACTCTAGATATCAATAAATATATTGTTCTAATATAGGCTGATCATTTTGAATAGACATTATAGAACGTTTATCAAGATAAATACTGAAAATTCCTTAGTTCTCATTACACTCATATGACTTCCACACAATTTCCTTATTTAGTGTAAGAGTTCTGATTGCCTTGTTGTCTTGGACAGAATAAAACTGTTTGGTACTCCAGCAATAGCTGGAGGTTATTGCTGAATATTAGTTACAGTTGGTGTTTATGAAGTGAACTAGCTTCGTGGTACTAAGTTCAAAACATTTTTATTTTTAGTGATAAGATCATATGCATCCTCAATTCAAGCAATATTCCCTTTTCAAATATATCTTGCAAAACATTTATAATATAACTGTTTTTATAAAGTCCAGCCAACTCAACAGTATGTAGATATGCTCATGTTACCTGCTTAAACTGTTCCGCAAGTGGGGCTTCAGTATAAATATTCTGTTTGAAGCCTATTATGACATATTTACAACCTCCTATCTTCATGGTTTTTCACTGCAAAGGAGAACATTCTATGGTTCTGATTCATGGATATTGTGCTTTGCTATAATGTTCAAATAATGGTATGTTTAATTTTCTTTTTTTCTAAAGGAGTGAAGAAGAAGCCCACTCTCCTATCAAGGTCATTACTGAACTCAGTGCCTTCAGTTTAAAAGCACAGAGAGCCATCTAGCAGCCACTGTCAGGAACTTCCTATCCAGATATGTTCCTTTGTCATGAAAGGAAAAATTAAGCAATCTTGTACAGGTTTCAGATTTAACATTTTACTAGTGTGTTGGTGATGATGGATATCCCCCATAATTTAGAAATCCTATTACAATGGAACTGATTGGCATCTCCTAAAATAGGCAATGGCATATGCTCTTGAGTTTATGCTCTTCTAGAAGGGTCTGGAAGCTTGTTAATTAGACTTTAATTAAGAAAACATAAATTCACATATATTTACTGAGGAAAAATCAATATTTTTATATGAAAATACAAATAATTAATTAGTAGCAAATTGCCTCCCTTTGGCTAGGAAATGCTAATCTTTCCAATTTTGTAGTGCATTAGATGAGAGGAATGAAATTAAGTATATGCAAAAAGTGGAGTAAACTCCAATCACAAGGCAGGGATCCATGAAGCAGGCATTATATATATAGTTATGCATAGTTGAATTAGCAGAATTGGTCCTAGTGATTGTAAATTATCGTCTATTTAAAAATTAAATAAAACAATACAGAGAGATGTAGAATGGAGCTAGCTGACATAGGTAGAAACTTATATATTAAAATATTTTCAAATTTCAAGAGATCTCCTACTGTACCATCTTACCTGTATCTATATATAATTATATTCATACTATCAGTAAACACAGAGTATATGATGGTAGAGAATCACAGAAAGTAAATTTATTTTTGAAACGTATGTTGGCACAGTATTCCCACATACAAACAGCATCTGGTTAGAATTTCTAATTATTTCAAGGATATTTCTTAAGAAATGTTTGTTTATCCCCAAACTGTAGTCATCTGAGGTACTATATTGCTAAATTTTAATCTCATCAAACATAACTTTTTATAACATTCTTGATCTTTAAAACCATAAACTTTTAACCTGGACAGAACTAAATTAAAGTTGAGAAAATGTAAAGTTTGTGGCCAGGTGGACAATTATTTTGAGAACCCAGTGTAACTACTTGAAATGTTTTATTTGATTTATTTGCTCTTGTTTGACAGCTTGTTAAACAAAATTAGTTTGGTGAAACATAAAATAAGGCTCTATTTGCTCTCATAAAAATGATATTTGTCCACAAATCCAAAACATTTGTAAATTAAATTACTTAATATTATGTTTTTAATATTATCTGTCATTACATGTAACATGGAGCAAAATGTCATGATATGGCCTTTTAATACTATTTTGAAACATCTGGAAAGTGAGCACAGTTTGAAAAGTGTATGGGTTCCTGTTCTTCCCTGGATTTCTCAGCTCAGTGCTACCAGGCATTCAGAGTTCAGACTGACCTAATTGGAAAGTTTTAAATCACTGAATAATTATGTGTCATAAAAATTAACAAAGATCAAATTAACCAAAGCAGAGATGCTTATTTGGGGAAATCAACTCTATATGTAATAAGATATTATGAAGTAACTGCAAACAATGATTGTATTTATACACTAAAGATTTCAGACACATCCAATCAATCATACAGCTGTCATTAAGAACCCACACTTCCAAATTCTCACAGAAAGCTATACCCCATTTTAAGTCCAGGAACTTATTCTGTATTAATTTATTAATTGCTTTTTTGATAGCATACTTTTATAAGACATTCTAAATTAGCTAGATGAGAAAATATACTAGTCTTAGCCAATATAACTTGAGAATCAGAATTTTCATATGTTGCTATGAGGGCAGGGACATAAATGGAAAAGTAATATATAAGCAAAGCAATGATGCTTTATCTGGTGTAAAATACTTATTATGTATACCTTTGTATATAATACCATTAGGCTTGTTAATATGGCTCTCACATACTGTTTGAAGCTTTCAAAATGTCAGTGTCAAAACAACTATAGGTTTTGAATAAAATTGTTTTATTTTTCTCAGATTGATCTAAATATGAATTAGGAAAAGCCTGCAGTATTATACCATAATAATTTTATATCATATACTAGGGTAGGCTTAGAAATACCATGACCAGGAATAGATTGCAGTTAGTTACATTTTTGTTATAGTGAATTGTTTCCTTTCATTACACAGACAATGTAAATTCATATAATAGCTTTAAAGAATTCAAAACACAGCCTTGGATGGCTTTTACAATACAGCATCATTTTTTCCAATCATGTCACATTACTGTCCACCAAATAAGTACGTAAATCATAAATTCTTTTCGTACCGTATTCTAGCAGTTGCCTCATCCCTTACTCTAGAGAACTATGTTTTCCTTAGAATGCTTGACTCTCAGAAATGAGCATCCCCTAAAGGCTTTCCTCACACATCGCTGAAAACATAGTTCCATTGCTCCCTGCTTTGTACCAGATGAGCCGAGCGTTCCCTTTCATTGCTGGATAATTTGCAGAGTTCCACAGTTATATCGTAACTCATCCTTTCTATTGCCCTCCTTAGTTTAACAGGCTTCTCACTTCCTGTCTCCTAACACAGATCACTAGAACTTCCTCGGGGTTCCCTAATGTTTTTCAGTGAAAGGAAAGACACACGAAGTCCCTCTCACAATGTCTCTTGGCCATGCAGATAGTGTAGCTTTGCTGTTCTGTCCTAGGTTACAAGCAGCCTCCCCTATGTTTTGGACACAAACCGCAGCATGTCTGCGATGGGAGTATTATTGACCAGCATCAGCTGGAAAATGCTTCCCTGCTTTCAACAAAGAGACAGCTCACCATCTAAAACAAATACAGGCTTATAAACTGCATTGTTTCTGCTGCAAACTCCCTTGCATGGCCCGTCCTACTTCAAAAGAGAACATTAAGCAGCTGGACAGCGAATCAGCTAAATTCCCCGGAGAACCGCATTGCCTGCTACCCATGTACATTATCTTCACTCTGGTCCCTCCCCCCTCACACCAGGACACTACCTTAAGAAGCTAGCCCTCTGGTAGTTCACCTTGTTATCTTCCAAGCAGTGTGGATGTATTAGACACCACAGGGTCGCCTAAAGAACAGTCTCCCATGCCGTTTTGGACATTTCCCCTCGCATCTTGATCAGATCGTTACATTTTGCACATTTATTTTAAATTAATCAAAATATTGCCCCTACCTTGGAAGGATCTAATCCAGCAAGTAAAGACAGAAGAAGGAGGTTGAGAAGGCTGGAGCTCGCCTGCATTCTGCTGTGGGTTTTTGCCTCTCTTTACTCTGTTTTATGTAGCCACTTCACTCACTGCGGAGACCTTTCCCACGTCAGTTGCACTTTCTGCCTGCCAGTCAGAGAAGAGTGGAAAGAGGCAGAGGCAGCGGCGGCGGTGGCAGCAGTAGCAGCAGCGGCAGCAGAGGCAGCCGCCCTGGGGGGCGATCATTCCGCAAGCATCTCAGAGTGGGGAGTCCTGGAGCTCAGAAGGCTGGGACAGGCTGCCGCGGGTGCTGGCCGAGGTACTGAAGCGCCTCCACCTGGTGCGCCCAGGTCTTCCCTCTCCTCTTCTGTTAGGCAGCCAACCCACCTCAAAAGTTTTGACTCAAAAGGATACAGAGAGTAATTGCTGAGAGGTGTGGAGACCTGAACAACGGATATGACATCACTACAGCTCCTGGGGTTTTGTACGTTGGGGGGGGGGGGTGTATTTTGAGGGAATTTGTTAACCAAAGGACTCTTAACGCTCCAGTTCAGCCTTTGCTGGCAACTTGAGCTGCAGAGAGTCAGCTGTATACAGTATTATGAAACAGGCACTGCACTGGAACCTTCTGTCATTGACAGAGGACTAGTTTTAAAATTTGGTGCTTTAGACAAAGTTTGCAAATGAAATGCCAGTGTAGTTATTTCTTCTATTCTAGGCACATGCTAAAAATAATAGACTTCTAATTATTTAGAGATGTGTATGGCTACTTACAAACACTTAATTGGAAAAATGTTTTGGGTTAGGCACTGTGCACTTTTTTTCTGGGGGATGTGTAGGGGAAGATACTGCAAGCCGGAAAGTACACTGCAGGAACAATTGAAGTGGCTTTGCATTTTTCTTTTATACAGACATACTTCATTAGTCACTTCAACTGAAATCTCTCCCCATGACCACACATTAATACCCAGATATATAGTCTCCTGGTCAATGTGACCTGTGCTAGCATCTGAGGAAAACACAATATCCATGAGGGGCACAGAGCAGACAGCAGAGTAAATGATTTGAAAGCTTTGAACTAACCAAAAAGAGTTTTGTTTTCCAGAGCTGAGTCACATGTAAGTGAGTGAGCGGGAAACCAAGAGGCAAGGAAAAGCAAGACCCCCCCACTCACTATGAAACCTATGACTATACTCTGACAACTCTATTTGTTTAAAATTGTTTGCAGCCCATAGAAGAACAACAATATGAACCAACCAGAACCCCCCCCACCACCACACACACACACACATCCAGAGCTCCCAGGGATCAAACCACCAAACAAAGAGTACACATGGAGAGACCCATGGCTCCAGCTGCATATGTAGCAGAGGATAGCCTTGTCAGACATCAATGGAGGAGATGCCCTTGGCCCTGTGAAGGTTCAATGCCCCAGTGTAGGGGAGTGTCAGGGCGGGGAGGTAGGAATGGATGGGTAGGTAGCAGAAAAACCTCATAGAAGCAGGGGGAGTGGGGAGGGTATAGGGGGTTTTGGGAGGGGAAACTAGGAAAGGGGATAACATTTGAAATGTAAATAAATAAAATATCTAATAAAGATTATTTGGCCACATGGGGAGAAAAAAACTTAAGCAATGTAAATGCGATCAGTGAGAAGAAGAGGCAGGAGGATTTGCCAGCCATTTGAACAACTGTCTTCATTTAATCACATCTGTGATAACATAGGTTCTATTGGTTTTTAAAGAAATAATATTTAGTTAAAGAATCAAGGTCTGCAAACCAGAGCTATAGATCTTAACTATGTGTCCTTTCACATTAAGCAGAGAAATTAGTTGAGGTATCAGACACATACTATGCACAAAAAATCCTGTAAATTTTTATTAAAACTACTCTATTTCCAATGTGAAAACCACAATTGATATTCAAATGTTTAGACAACTATATTCACAGATGTTTCATACCATATTATTTATTTTAAACATGATATTAATTATGTCTGCCTATATACAACTACTTTGTTTTATGTTTTCTACAAAATGTAGATGACATAAAGCAAAATGTATTTGAAATTTTCATTATGAAGGAGTAGGTTATGCATAATGAAGAGACAACAAAATAAAAGAGAAGGGATAAATTGCTTAGTGTTTAATGATAATTCAATAACCATATTTATAATTGCATGTGTTTTATATGATAAAAAGATTAAACACAGTCATCTTGAGTCTGCAGAGTTGTGTTCATTCACTTTGGGATGACTTTCTAAAGCATATTTAAAGCTAGCTTTTTATTTACAACTGCTTTCTAAACCAATTTTCATTTCATTATTAACATGGCATAACATGAAGTTCTTTTTTCAGTGATTCATATATACTACTTAGAATCTGCATTCTCACTCTTGTCAACAAACTTCTGTTAGATTAAGGAATTAGAAATTAAGTTACCGAATGGGGACAGTTTACAGAATGATCATTGTTTATTATTTAGTCTTAAGTGCTTGTAATTCTGTTGTGTGCTTTTAAGACTAGATAATTTTATAACATGTATTTAGATATAGTTTCTCTTCCTAAAGTAGCTTATAAAATAATTCTATTTAAAAACAAGAACCTGACAACAGAAAGCATTCTATGCTTGCTTAAATGTTGGAAGATGTACTTAAAGCACACAGAAACTGCAAGATGAGAACATCATAAACATTGTAAACTTAAAGATCAACAGGTATTCTTGTAACAACATTTTCCCCCTAAAAATAAAATATTTTATGCTCATAACTCACAATAACAGTAATTGAAATAAGAATCCTATGTAGATATTTCCATAAATTCCTGTTTTCTGCATTTTTTTCAGGGCTGGAGTAGCATGTGTAATAAATAGTGAATAAGACACAGTGTATGAAAGCTTGCCAGGAAGAACGGATGGGAGAGGCTGATGACATCCAGAGATCCAAACTGAGCACTGCATGGTAATTATAATACAAATGAAAACAGATGATCGGAGCATACTTACAGCACACTTCTTTAAGAAAAGCTCAGTCATTTGTAGAGAACAATCAAGTTCAGTAATAAATCAAAGCTCTACTAAACCTGCTACTGCACAACAAAAGCTGTAAAGAAAGCAGCAGATATTCACCAGCATCCTACCTCCCTCTGGCTCTCTGCTAAAATAAAACAGCACAATTGCTTAATTTCTCCAAGTAGACTTCTATTCCTTTTACTTAGTCATTTGTTTTGTGGCAAAGCCCTATCACATTTCCATACAATCAATTTAATGACATTGAGGTCATACTGTGTAATGTATCTGTATATATCCATCTATGGAACATTTCTAGTGTAAGGGGGAAAGTCTATGAAGTGCTTTCCGTTTTTATCTTCCCTTGGTTAATTCAAAGAGTCATTAACTTATAGAAAAAAAAAAAGTGAATTGTCTATTTTGTTTAACTTGTGATTTCTGATTGATGATTGCAATCAACATGAAACATATTATGAAATATAAGCATAAAATATATAGCTATGTAACATTTATAGATCTTCAGTTTTAAATGGGTGCATGATAGTATTTTGTACTTGAATAATCTTCTTAAAAATAATTAGGCTGTTATACCTACAATGGATAGAAATTAATTTGAAATCTATGCAGCACTATCAAAACTTTAGTTAATACCACTAAAAGGGTTTCAAAATCAATTTGTTTTCATAGATAATACTAAGATAAATTAATAACATTAAAATGTGTGTACCTGATATTACAAAGAAAGTTCTTATTTGTGAAATATATTTACATAAGCATTTTAAATGTTTCAATATTGTTTGTATGAGAGACTGTAGTATAACTCTTTCATTTTTATGGTACTTTAACATTTTAGATGTGTCCCAATATGTTTTTTAAAAAAACCCTATAGTATTTTGATTTCATTTGTTACCTAATATTGAGAGATTTAATGCTTTGGGACATGAGAATTATCTAACAGCAATATAAACATCTAGCATTTGTTATTTTTTTTACATTCATTATATATGTGAAAATTGTTGAGTTAATTCATAATGCCTTTCACCTGTAAAGTCCTCCCACACATTTTCTTGTTTTACATTTTGCTTTTCTGGTCTTTCAGATAATAATTTTTAGTGTTTAATTTTAAGCTATTTCTACCTAATCCTCCATTCCTCCTAACTGCTCTAAACTAAGAATCTGATAATAATCTATTAATTGGTTGCTGTTCCATCTACTAGTTACTATGTGTGTTATTCCTCATATTAAAATATGTTCTGAGAAGGATCTTTTGTGTTCAAGCATCCAGAGCAATGTCTGGCATTTGGATGTCACTTAATCAATAATGATTTAGTGATTAGATAAATGAATGAGATAACTTTCTAATTACATCATATACAGTATTTACATATGCAATCCTTGCTAGATGCAACTGATTAATTTCCTCTAGACACCTCAAACTCAGTGTTTTCATCCAACATTTTATCTCTAGTGTGTCAATTTGAGACCTGACTTTTCCTTATTGCAAAGAGGCCTGGAAGTCACAGAGAGAAGAGACATAGCAAGTTAGGAACATTAAATAAAAAAAGAGAAAAGAAAATATCTGTCATTTTGTTGCTAAATTCTGGTTTTATATAATCTAGTAATTAACCTCTGCAATTATTTCTTTTCATGAAAATACAGCTTTTTAAATGCAAGAATAAGATAATGTGAAGTAGAGGGTAGTGACTGATGAGAAAACCAAGGTCAAAGGTCCAGTGACATAGCCTCCCCAGCATGTTCATGGCCCTAGGATTGACTATCAATACCATTAGAGGCAAAACAAGTTATCACAAATTATTAATATATTATTTAAGAATAATAATATTATGAGGTAAAATCATACTAGTATTAAATATACAATTTTTAGCCACTCTGTTATTAAATGCATTTTCATTTCTTTTTACTTTAATATTAAATATTATATATATTGTTAGTGTTTGTGTGTGTGTATGTGTTGTGCTGTGTTTGTGAAAATTTGGGTGTACTCTTGGAGGTCGGAGCACAACTTTCAAAGTAAATGTCCTCTTCTCACCTGGGATCCTCTGATTGGACTCAACTCATTGGGCTATGGAGCACTCACAAAAAGGGACCTATCATGACTGTCCTCCGAAAGACTCATCAAGCAGCTGAAAGAGTCAGATGCAGATATTTGCACCCAACCAATGGACAGAAGCAGCTGACCCCTGTTGTTGAATTAGGGAAGGCTGAAAAAAGCTGAGGAGAAGGGCGATCCTGTAGGAGGACCAGCAGTCTCAATTAACCTGGACCCCTGAGATCTCTCAAACACTGGACCACCAACCAGGCAGCATGCACCAGCTGATATGAGGCTCCAACACATATACAGCAGAGGACTGCAGGTCTGGGTTCAGTCAGAGAATATGCATCTAACCCTCAAGAGACTGGAGGGCCCAGAGAGTTTAGAGGTCAGGTGTGGTGGGATAGG